>WWET01000145.1:50401-67811 GCA_011038615.1 Limnodynastes dumerilii | reverse complement strand
GGCAGGCATTAAGGGGCAACTATGAGGTAAGTCCAATGTTTCAGCCAGGCAGGGAAGGGGCAGAGACTGGCAGGACACACACAGAGGGGGCAGACTGACTGGCAGAACACACAGAGGGGGACACTGGATACTGGGTGCTGGATACACATGATGATACAATTAATTACATTTTATTGGTATCTATTTTTAATTTGAAATTTACCAGTAGCTGCTGCATTTCCCACCCTAGGCTTATACTCGAGTCAATAAGTTTTCCCAGGTTTTTGTGTCAAAATTAGGTGCCTCGGCTTATATTCGGGTCGGCTTATACTCGAGTATATACGGTATTTTATTTGGTATATTTTGTGTTTCTTACAATTAGAGGGTTTACTCCAAGTGTGTGGGTTGTGGTACTGTTTGGCTTTTCATGGCACTTGTGCCCATCCAATCTGCCTTTTTTCCCCATAATAGCCCTATATGGATAGCCATATGATTATCCCAAGCATGGGTAAATTGTTCTACCACACTAACCTCTGGAACCTATGATTTGAGCAGCATTGTTCCAACCAAACATCTGAGCTGCTGACTGGAGAAGTGAAAATGTAGCCTGATTTGAAATAATGTGTAGTTAATGGGCACTATTATATGACATTAAGTTCTTAAGCAGTGGTGGGGATGAGGGGTGTGGGTTTGCTGGTACGATGTGTATTTTAGACACATTGTTTTCAGACAAGGGAGCAGCACTCACTTTGCGACCACTGCAAAAGAAGAATCCCTACATGCAGCAACGACAGGCAAGATTTTCCCTTAGCTACAACCCTTTCCCCACCCCTTTTATTATCCCAACCTTAACCCTACCTCTCTCACAGACTAACCATAACCCTCCCCTTTATATTAGCCTAACCCTTCACCCCCTACAGCCTAAGCCGAACCCTAAACTTGAATGTCCTGCAGCAGTCTCCCCACCGTCTCTGCAGGCTGCTGCAGCCAATGCTCGTTCTCTCCCCGATGTGTGGGAGAGAACATTTCACTATTGGGAATGGGTACTTTATAGGTACCTGTTCCTAGTATTACAAATACAGCTGGCAGCTGTATCGTTTTCGAAATAGCGACAGCCTGAATTGCATCCTGAGGATGAGTTTATGAAGCCAAAATGTCACTGGCCAGAAAGTATGGGCACTACCAGGTTTTTCCATTACAGAATCCGGAAATCTGAACAAGCAGAAATACTTTAGTTATAAAATAAAAATGATAAAATATCTTAAGTCCTTGCAAAATGAAATAAATAAATTTAGAGACTTCTAACAACTTTTTGACATAAAAACAAAGGAATTGCACTACAATCCTTGCTTTAGCTATACAAGACTGTCTATCCTACTTGTCATCGAATATCCAAGAGCAGCCCTTGACCTTTAATACCTTTGTGGTATAGGTTAGATAAGAACCAGGGCAAACTGTGACTCTCTGGGTGTGGTGACTACAAGTACCCTAATTACCACCTGTGTTGTTAAGAGGAGGCACATGTAGTTTCACCTCAGAGTCACATGGAAGGCAAGCCTAAATGCCTGGACAACTAGATATAGTTTAGGGTGGACGTATTTAAAAGTATTCTTGAGTAAGATATAAGAAAGAAGAATACCTGAGAAGACGGCAGTGATCCAGGGACAGGAGATGAAGCTTTTACATCAACGTCTTGATCCTACAATTACGAGGAAAAAGAAAGGTCTGTTGAACACAAAGCTAGTAAAATAGTCACACAATTATATTGCAAGTAACAAAAAGGAATAAAAAAAAAACAAACAGTTTAGAACCTGCGGACCTCACCCCTGAACACTTCCTCACCCTACATCTCATTTCCCTTGTTTAGCTTGTTCCTTAGCCCTTCAAGAGAAGTGTGGTTGTAAGGGATCTGTATGCACTGCAAGAGCTCAGCTGTGCCTTTTATTGACATTTTATGTTATCTATGAGAGTGTTTGTGCCATAAGGTTTACTCTATTCATGCCAACTACTTCATATGTGGCAGGTAAGAACAAAGGACCAAATTCATGCAATCTACCTAACGAAACGCTATGTAGATAGCGTAAAATAGTTACTACGAACGTGTAGTAGCTCGGAAAAAGAGGCATGTAAGTAAAAAAAATTGCGGGGTTGTGAATCCAGTCCAAACTTCTAAAGACAATGACATTTCTTTGACCAAGGTCATTCCTGCATTTGCCTCACCTTTACAGTTTCAGTTTGTGGTTCATCTGCATCTGTCACAGCACAGGCCTCAATCTCATCCTAAATAAAACATCAATATGGTTAAACCGGGAACCAAGGAGTAACATTACAATTTTTACATATGTGGTTTACTCTTGTGACTATAAACATTAAAAATAACCATCTAAGAAAGTTTCTTGTGAATAAAACAAGTTTACCACAAACATATGAATGACCAGACCTATCACAAACTAATCAAAGAAGAAATGAGTGATGATAAACATATAAATACCTCTTCGGTTTTGGTTTTCTTGGGGCTCTCCTCCTTTGTAGGTGAGGAAGTCCGCTTTACACCCGCTACCGGACTGGGCACTTTCACCGACACGCTCGTAAAAGGCTTGGGGACTTGGTTCACAACACGGGTAGCAGTCACAACTCTGGATACCACAGGCTTTGGTGTGGAAGTCATGGCTTGTGGCACGTTATTCTCGCCGGGAATGCTATCGTTACCTGAACCAAAATGTCCAACTTAGACGACACATGCATAACAAAAGCGGAAATCCCTCCAATCAAAAGTCTCTGTGCACCTACCCCATGACATGTCTGTGGAATTATTCTGCAGCACATCAGGAGCCGGTACATTGGTCACAGAAGAGTTCAATGTTGCTCCTGGACTGTTCCTGCTAAAAGGAGAACCCACACACAACTAAGTGCACCTTAGCAAAGCATATTCAGAACATACAGAGCAATGGAGATTTTGTTTTGTAGACTAAAAAATATATTTTATGGTCTTACCCTTGTGACAATCCAGAGGTATTCAACGGACTGGTCTTTGTGGCGTTAGTGGGAGAAGGCACAGACATACTATTGTCACTGTCCATTGATAAGTCCAAGCTGCTTTCATGCAAAGACACCATCTTGACACCTTCCACTGAATGCTGTAAAGTGGTATGGTAAAAGAACAATTATAAAAATTTCTTACAAGACTGGGGACAAAAATTATTTGCAAAATGGCTCTTGGTGAACTAAGAGGAAATTCATGAAAGATTAATTTTCTGTGTGGTAAAGACTATAACAAAATGGCTGCTACTGAGCTACAAGTGGGAATTTATATTAAAAAAAAAAAGGCTTAGAGTGAACTCTGTGGAAAGGACACAGTCTAAACTGAGCTAAGGGTAAAGAAAGGAGGCTAAAGTTAAAATCAGAAGATAGAAATGAATAGGACATTGTATTAATACATTGCAACACATTTGTGGCGCATTCTATGCAACAAGATATCACATACTTTAACGTATGCGTTATGCCATGTACACACTGTCCAATCGCAGTACTCGATTGACGTATCAGGTACTTTTAAAATTAACTGGACCAGGTGTATGGGACATAACAGCCAAAAAACTCTTAATAGGAGGCCACTTTTAGACTGTTCACAAATGCCGATTAAAAACCATATACAGCCGCTATACGGTGTAAAGATTAGAACTCTGATACGTGAGCTCTGGAGAGGAAGACTGACCTTTTTCTTTTTCGGCAGTACGTGGGTGGGAAGCAGCTGATGGAGTTGCTTCCTTTTGACATGCATTGCTGCAATCTTCATATCCATTTCAAACATTTTGCTGTTAATGGCCTGCCTGTAAACTATATAAAAATTGCACAAAAACAATTGAGGCATTTTTCCCAGAAAGCCTGCTCAAATAAAAATGAACATATGTGAGCGGGTGCTTAAGATGATGCTTTTATTGTTACCAAGTAAACTGCATTGAAAAATATTACATAGAGGTTGTGTGACTACTGCAAATGTCAGAGCAGCTACTTACCAGTGTCTGTGAAAGACTGGATATCGTAAGTGAGATCAACACTGAGATTTTCAGAGTTTTCCATCTTTTTGAAAACCAATCCAATGACCCACATGGTCCGGAATTCTTCCCTGAATTAAAAAAGGGACATTAGTAACTGTATGATCCCCCACACTAACACTTCATGATACAGACGACTTCCTTATACTGAAAGACTTCAAAGCAAATATTTAGAGATCAGTCTACCCAAAACAGTAAATAGGGAAATCCAGTTCATTAAAAAGAAAAAAAAAAGGAAGCCAGAATGAATGGGTTAAAGAATGGAGAACTATTTAGGGTCAGATTTCTGTAACATTGAAACAAAGAATTGAAAGGAAAAAATATATTTCATGTGGAGCTAAAATAGAATATATGTCAGATGCAAAACTATCACCAGAACATCTCTTCTTAAACGGCTTCATTCCAGTAGCATAAATGGTTGAGCACATAAAGTAGATGGGAAATGATTTGGCCTTACTTTTCTGGGCTTTCCCCAGGGGCTGGGAATGATTGAGGGTTCACATGAGCCAATGTGATGAACTCATTCTTCTCTAGACTTCCAACAAGAATACGAATCTTTGACTCCACCAAACCCACCCTGTAAAAAGAAGCCACAAGAAACAGCACATAAAAACAAGTACAAAAAACATTAAGAATTATTATAAATCGAGGAAAGGGGAAAAAAAATGCTAGCATAAGTTTGGCAAACCCTTTTTGCCTATGACAGAGCATGGGGGCAAACTTGTAAGGATGAGATAATCAAATTTGCTAGGCCTCTTGGAGCCTTTCCGGAGTCAACAAGGCAGGTGGTGTGTATTTTACCTTTAAAAGTGGCTTAAGGTAGAAGCTATACTTAAGTTAAAGCATGTAGGGACATGTATTTTGACAACATTGGGGGAGCTTCAAGTGAAATCAGGTTAACAGAGGACAACCTATTGAAACCAACAGAGTTGTTTCATAGAGAAAAGTCTCAAACATGAGATTGAGAAGAGAACTATTTCTATGTGGTACTCTTAAAATGTAGTTGTTCTTTACCAAAACTGCCAGGTCCAACAGCTACTTATTGCATTGGGGGGCCAATCACCACAAGGTCTGGCAATACTCCATGTGCTGTGTGGCGTAACTGAATGGGGGTTCTATTGGTGCAAGCTGAAGAGGCCATGCTTGATAGTGATCATTTTACATAAGTATTTACCACAATTAATTTGATAATGTTCTAGCCTTTCAATAAGACTGAGTACCTGTTGCCAACCAGGGTACCTTTGTCAAGTAAGTGAAATATGTGAAGGAAGATTGCTGCTCACCAAAGTGCAAGATTTGTTTGATTGGGGGAGGAGGTTCATATCATAAGAGAATGTATTCAGTGACACAGTCTTGAGTCTTCTCATCATTCTAGAGAGTCTGTACTTACCATTCAAGGTGCTGCTTTTCTGTTGGTGCACTTGCGAGCAGAACAATATAATGCCTTGGAAGATAAAAACAACTATTTTATTTTAAAGAGTACAAACTATAATGCAGTGTTAAAATACTTGCGCATAACAATGACTTTTACAATCTAGTTTCTGCTGAAGTGGAAAAAGTATTTGGCGATGTTGTCAAATCACTTTGTGGCCTCATACCTCTAAAGGTAAAAACAACACAAATATCTACTATAAAAAAATACTGTAAAATGTTAAAACTACACAAAGCAACTACAATATTGCAATTCGGAAATTGAAACTTGTTTTGGTTTATTACTATGTAATAAAACAGATGTATAATACACTTCTGAGCATCTGTCAGGAAGTAAACCTCTTTACAAAACATTAATATAAGAACCCAGTCTGCATCTAGAAAGATGGAAGATTAATTAGAAGTCATTAATAAATGAATGCTCTTACATTTCATGTCAAGACAAGAGAGATGGTACATTTCATAAGTTGTATTTTTTTTTATTGTTGGTGTCAAGCTCCGTTCTACAGTATATAATTACTTACACTGTACCAGGCATATTTCTACTACAATATGAAATATAATATTCACATGCTATATAGCAGTGTTCCCCAACCTCAGTCCTCAGGGACCACTAACAGTCCATATTTTCTAGGTTTCCTTAAAGAATCACAAGTGATATAATGAGCAGCACCTGTGGAGCTTTTAAAATGTGAGTTAGTAATGAACACACCTGTGCTCCAGCAGTGACACCTGGAAAACATGCACTGTTAGTGGTCCCTGAGGACTGAGGTTGGGGAACACTGCTATATAGCATGTAAAAATAAGGACTCCGCCAGAGTAAGTAGAAAAATAAAAATAGAAGTACAATTAAGGGTAAAAAAAGTTACGTTCTGTGCTAACAACTGAAGCAGCTTTTAAAACAACAAAGAACATGCACACAATGTGTGAACAACAGTGGCATACAGGTGGGATCTAATCAAGCATCCTTTCCTCAGGTGGAAATGTCCATAAAGTTATCCTCAGGGTGGCTTCAACACCTAAAAAAAAAAATATCTGATAACCCCCCCAAAAAATTTTGCACCACACAAACACCAAGATAAAAAACAAAGCATAGGGATTAAATAGCCTTCTAAATGTATTAAAACCATATTCACAGACAAAAATATATATAAAACAAAGAGTTCTTGAAACAACCCATACCATGGTACGATCGTTTAGCCCAGGCAGCTGCTAAGGAGGGATGTCCGAGCAGCAAGCTGGAGGAAAGCCAGAGATGAGCTGAAAAGACCACTGGAGGGAGAGCTAGATTTTATATACATTTTTGTCTATGAATATGGTTTTAATATGTTCTTTTGTTTGTTCCTCACTCTTTTTTGGCAAGTGTCATACTGTCATAGAAGGAAAAGCTTTTGGAATATCAGTTATTTAGGCATTGAAGCCACCCTGTGGATATTTCATTTTACAGACTTCTAAATGGACATTTTCACCCAAGGAAAAGATACTGGATTAAAATAAAGTGACAGCTTAACAAAGCCCTGAATTACATTACAATACAGTCCCAGACCTGAATCCATTCTTCTCTGCCTGGGAATACTGGTAGCCGATGAAGAGGTTTTTGTTTCCCCCTCTGAACCCAGCAGCTGGTGCAGAAATAGGCACTGGGACACAGGGGGCAGAACCATCTTACCTTGTACCTATTTTTTTTTATTCTAAGGAAACAAATGCAACAATAAACTAAGCATCTAAACACCACAAGCCAGTTAAAGAAATGGAAATCGAAGAACTATTGGCCAAACATAACCAACTGACTGTTTACCTTAGACGGAAGGCAAAAACATTGTGCTAAGGTTCCAACTACAAAGCCTTTAATTTAGAGCAAATTAAGGACGGGGGCAGAATTCATAGGTTCCAGTACACACCACAATTTACTAGTGTTTAATGTGTGCAGCAGAGTTGCCTTTTATGAATACCTGGATTTTAATATACACAAAAACTTTAATTGCATTACATCTGGTGGGATTTTTGTTTGTTTTGCTTCCTCCACAGGCCCTTAGATTTGAATTTCCCATGGCTCTGGCTTTACTTTTCATGCTGCAGGCCATTGAGCAGAGAATTGCTGACATCTTACAACTAGCTAATTGTCTACATTACTAACACCTACATCAGAAACACAGACATGGCCTTCTGTTACATACATACACTTCTGTTCATCTCTGGCACAAGAGGATTCTTCCACAGCTTATTTTACATTCTGGATTTACTGAATCTATGCTTTATCTAGGTATGTGAACAACTGGCAATTAATATGCAGTCCCCAAGCTTAACAGAACTCCACAGTATAACCATTATGTAAATGGTTACTAAATCGAGGACAGGTCAGGATGGGAACTTTTGTGTGTGTTTAACATAGCTGAGAAGAATGAATACATCCCTTGCAATTTAGGCTTTCATTCTTACCTAGGCAGTGCAGGGACACAAAGCCGGGATTATGTTTCACTCCCAAATTTTAGAGATTAGAATAGATTGAGAATGTACGTATCCTAAATTCTTGGGTTTAATGCTTATTCCACACAAACCATTATTTCTGTGAGGGCTGGTGTGTCCCTCTTGCAGTCCTTCAGTAATTAATTTCATAGTAGGCACATGAAAGTAAACTAGGATCTCACGTTTCACACCACAAAGAGGTGGAATGCTGATCTGCAGAAAATCCCTTGTTTTGTAAAGGTGACATTATTTGTCTATCAAAACATTTAAAAAGTACAAAAGGTATGCCTGCACACGCAAAAATAGCCCATCTACAGACCTAAATCGAGCAAGGTCCCAGTAAACTAACTGAACTGGTAAAGTGAATTAGCTTAAAATGCTATGCCCAATAAAAATATACAAGGATCCGAAAACTAGAGGTGCAGACTGAGAATGCAACACAATCTTACACATGAACACGAAAGCTTTATCACTCCAGGCTGCCCCAGGGGTATTAGAGCAAAACTCGTTTTTTTCTTAATGCCCTGGGGGTGGATTATAACGCCCCTTCTTTTACCACCTAGTACTTGATACAGAAAATGCAAAACTTCAAGAGTAACTATTTCATTACTTTAAATAATGCACTAAGCGAAAAAAGGAACAAAAAATTAGGGTGGTATCAGAGGGAAAAAATCTGGATATATAGCGGTTTCTGTGCTTCAATGAAGCAGTTTTACAAAGTGAACAGAGGTTAATAAGTTCTAGGGTACAAGTTTGTGCAACTGTAATAAAGCTTGTGTAAAATGTTAGCCATAATTACCAGCACATCTATGATATGACTGGAACACTACACTACTTTACTTTTCAGGGAAAAGTACTTTATTATCCAGGGAAAATAAACTAGAAATTCTGATAATAGTAACGTTTTGTTTTGTTTGAAGGATAGTACATCATGTGAAGCCATTTATAACCAGAATATGACAAAATCTGCATATAAGTTCCAACAATTAAAACAAAACACGGACACAATCAATTATTTTGTTGCTGAATTTTTTTTTTTTTATATTTTTTCTTTTTTTTAAATGTATATTTATTAGCTATTCATATACATAGTTTAAGTACAGCACATACACCAATCTTCAAACCACATATTCCCTACCCAATGTTGGGGATTATCCCTAATATCTTTACACTGTACCACATGATTGTGAAATAGGTCACACACATTAGGGGGTCAAATTAAGACACTTCATTTTCTTATAACTGCATGGGTTGAAACTGATAAGAGGTGAAGCGCGATTGGTGGAGCTTCATTGCACATTTTTCTAGAGGAGATGTGTATCACCTTTACACTGATGTCAGCCTGGATGAACGTCACAAGAAGCCAGCCGGGGAGGATCTTTGATCTCAGGCATGTCAGACACAATGGGACCTGACACCTAAATAGTATCACTAAGTTGTATTGTACAGACTGAGGAAAAAATCACTACAATCCCTCCTATAATAGCAAAATATACATTCACTTAACCCTCCCTGTTACTGCTGCAAATTGTGTAATCTGTGGTTATTGTTAATGAGTTTTCTATATGAAGACTAATGGATTACATGTGTAAAAGCTGGGTGTCTATAAATGGTAGAATGGTAATAGTTTTCACTATAAGACAGATTCCATAGGCAGCTATTTGGATTTTTTGTTACTCTTATCAGTACTGAGCCACACAATGTATGACCGAACAAATGCAGTCTGAATGGTGGTTAACTGGAACAAAAACCAAATTCAAGAATTCTTGCTTCGTTCCTGGGGCACCCAGATCTGATATTTTGGGCAACAACAGTATTGTTTAAGGTGATGAGAAAAAAAATCAAAGATTTAAAAAAATAAAAATTTTTATAGGTCATCTTTATATTACTCAAAACGTGTTCTTTAACAATTCACTCAACCAAGCAGGTTTTCTAAGCGATCACCAACAAAACATCAAAAAGATGTTTCCTACTGCATTTCCTACGGAGTCTAAAGTAAATAACAATTGTGGTAATGCAAGATTGAGACAGACCGCTGTCGCTTACCACTAAAAATATCTGTTAAGGCAAATGCTATTTCTTTTATTACCCCAAAGGCCAAATGCGTTGAGAGTCCCCGCTAAGAAAGACTGCCTTACAAAGCAGGGTAAGCCAAAAGTTGCTTTTCGGCTTCCCTATTGCAAATGACAGTAGTGTTAGATTTTGTATTTTTTTAATGGGCGAGTATGTGATTTGCATACTTACCCATTCGCTTCGGAAGGGCCGCCGCCAGGGACTTTTGGTTAGGCTGCCGTGGGTGACTTAGGAATACGTGGGGGTTATGGTTAAGTTGTGGGAGGGGGGGGACTTAGGGTTAGGGAGTGTGTTGGGGGAAACTTACTTTGATTTTGGAGTACCTTGTTAGGTGCTTCAGGGATCGTTTACTATGACTCATCAAGGTATAAGCAACAGATATCCCGAAATAGGGCCGTTCGCTACGGGGACCCACACTCTAACTGCACTAAAAAAATGACCCACATCCCATTATAAAGTACCTGCAGTTCTCAAGTGAAGGCTTGGAATGTAAACCACTGCTATACTGCTGGATAAACATCTCTGTTGTTGAACTGTTCTCTGTTGTCTCCGTGCTGTGTTTTGAGTATTCACCTGTCATTACCCTATTCACCTTCCACTCAAGAAAAAAAACTTGAAAAGGTACTAAAACCAATATTCATCTGGTGCGTAATCACTAAGGGACTACTATAGCCACCATAACAGTTGCACTAAGTTGTTCAGGACATGATGCAATAATTATACATAATTTAAAAGAAACAACCCTAGATTTAAAAATAAAGATAAATAGGTTGATGAATGCCTCTATAACGTCCCAGAAAAAAATTATACTCCACACATACCTCATTAAAGGAATAGTTTTCATTTTATTAATTCCACCCCCCTTAAACAGATTCTTATATACATACTTGTATTTTTGAAAGAAGTTTGGAGCTTCAAAAAGTTTGGACCAATCTGCTTTACCAAGCAAGATCTCATCGGTTATAGCCAGTCCTGAAGAAACGGATGGAGAAATTATTGTGGTAACTTAAAAAAACCTTAAAAACAAAACGTGGTAACTGCAGATGCAAGAGGAGTCATTATTAATGATCGATGATAAAGTCTATGTAAAAAGAATTGTGTTACATGACATACAAGATGGGCAAAACCTACCTTGCTTGAATTCTTCCACCATAACCATCCGTGTGGAAACGGATACATTGTAGGTTGAATTCTGCTGAGGGTAGGCCGGTGTGATGATCGGCATGAGGTGGTATCGGTCACTGGGATTCACCTACGTAACAAGCAAATAAAAACATCAGCAACTGAACCCATGCAGAACTGTCAGACACAGTGTTTAAGATTAATTAGTTTGCTTTATACTATCTGGAAAGTGAAACCTGTAATATATTTCAAACCCTAGAAATACAACATGATGATTCAGCACACATACTGACCCTTGGGTCCCACACAGGCAAATTAAGATTACATTCTTCTGGCTGCTTCAGCAAAACTGGGTTCGGCCATTCCCTGCATAGGACAAAACAGTAAAAGTCTTAGGATAAGAATTACTTGAGCAGGAATAAAAGTGCATTAAAGAAAGCACAGAAGCAGCAAGCATTTCATGACGAGTGTGAATAGAATATCATTATCTAAATTACTCATTTTCTTCCAAAATCACATTATTAATTCACTCTTGAAGATTACTTCAAGATGATCAGCTATGAGCCACATTTAACGAATACTTTTTATTTTAGGTAAGTCCTAAGGACCAGGATCCAGACTGCCTGCTGCCTGTGGAGGAAGTGGATGTGATGTACGCATGGTGGGAGGTATATAGATTGTACAGTAAGGACTTAGTTAGGATTACATGCAATCCTTATGTTCGCACCATCCCCATTTTCCATGGGGACATTGCGGTAATTTTAAGGGAGGGGCCTCCCCTGCATTCACGGAACATAGGATCTAGTGGTGGACAAGCATCGTAGCTCTGCAGTGTAGGTCTGGATCCAGTCCTAAATCTTTCAGTATTCCTTTAACCCTATAATGAAGACTAGCCTACACACTATAGAACTTCATAAATTTGACCAGAACCAAGATAATTTTCTATCACGCAATGATTCAACCAAGTGACTTCTTAATAAACAAACCCACATCACAAACACTTTGCACTAAGATCTCACCACTTGGAAAACACCAGGAAAAACTTATGAACGAGAGTTGATGCTATTGCATTTGGATAAAGTTGGCATGTTCTTGCAACTAGCATAGCCCAGGAAACACCTCCGAGAAATCCCAGGATGTTGGAATATATGTTATGGCCTATTCAAGGAAAAAGAAAAAATGAGGAGCTCAACATAAGCAAAGCACCAACAGTTACATTTCATGAAGCAAACGTTTGCCAGAGTGAACTTACGCTTGGCCCACAGCTTGATTGCTCTCAAGGTTAACCTGAAGTTATCAATGTTTGGTACTAAATGGAGGATTTCATCAGTTACCCGACAACCTAAGAGGAAACAAAAAAACAAAAACAAAGATATTTTAAGAAATGATTCGGTGGCAATAATCAGCAGATTTTTATATTCAGGCCTGATCTAGCCTAGTATTCCAATTCAACATGAACACTCCCCTCTCTCCTACTGCCTGCAGCTTTCACTATGTGGAGAACCGACAACACTGGTATGCGAGATAGATGTTCATGTGATATTTTGATTGCAATTGTTTTATTCAATTCATCTTCGGGTATATGTTTAATATTCATATTGATTAGCATCAGGTGATAGACTTTTACTGTATGACAGCCTAACACTGAAGGTGTGATATCACAAGCCACATTTTATTACAGGTTTTTATATTTCCTAATTGCTTGAAGCACATTTCCCTGTTCCCTTGCCACAATAAACCCTCCTACTATTTTACCAGCGCTTGAAAGAAGATCTGAAGCAATGAAGCACTAATGCGCTCATTCGGATAAGGTTAAGAGTCTGGATATGTAATAAACAGCAGTATAATAATTTAAACCGGTACAACCACAGTTGTATGTAACGCTACAATAATATTGTAATGTAACGATACATTAACACACAAAAAAGCCAATCCTGGAAAAGGTATATAATGTGTTTACCATTAAGACTCCGTATGCATCTTATATCTAAGTTCTTCAGCAGGCTATCATCTCTCAAGTCCAGGTCCTCAGGAATTGTCTGAAGTGCAAGTCTAGCAAATAAAATATCAATCTGAAAAAGAATTGAGAAGATTTGATCGGGATCTCAAAGGTGGATTAGCATGTTTTATGAAAAAAGAAGTGACAATACTTTACATACATATATTTTTTTATTTAAGAGATTTGGCATGCATTAGGCTAGCATATATCTCTGCTAGTACTTGGCTGGGCCACCCTTGACTTTGATAATGGCTGTTAATCGACACAGCATGCTCTCAACGTGTTTATTTGCTACATCTTTGATTCTATCACAATTCTGTTACATACATACATACATACATATAAATATTTGGGTCTGAAGAGATGAGGTATGCTGCAGTACACACCAACCTCTAGTCTATACGGTGGTATATGGTGCCATAACCTTGCAAGGCTAATTGGGGGAATGAGTAGGGAAACCTGCTACACTACGCAACAGGAGTAGGGGGTCAAAGGTCAACAATAACAGTTTTAATATTGATTAAAACAATCTACTTATAAAGGCATCTTCTTGTATGAACATAAGACTAAAAACAAAACCACTGTAAGACAATTTATATTTTAAAGTTTCTTGTGTTTGCTTTTAAATTGGATATAAAACGTTATATTTCTGCACAGAAAAGTTAGTGCAGCATTTAATTGGAACAGAGGGCATCGTGTACACAATTTCCGAAACCGCATTTTAGACAAACAAAACAAATATTGCAATCTTCGTTACCTCAATTCCGTCAAAGCAAAGCTTAATCACAGGTACAAATGCTTCCTCCACAGACTAGAAAGGAGAAACAAAATAACATTATTTAAAAGGTGTTAAACTATATATAAATGCTAAATTCCCTAATTCCTTTACATCAGAAACAGAAAAATCGTAGGTAGTAATTGTGACTTTACCCACACAAAATCTGTTTTCTACAACATGAACTCTAAATATACAGTTTTGCGTCTATAGTAACAGTAACAACAAGGAGCACGGCAGCCCAGTCTCTTGACCTCAATTTTTGAGATTTAGGATATCCTTATATTTATATCAAGCATGTTTAAATTGTTCTACTGTAAGCGTCTACCACCTCAGATGGGAGGTTATTGAGCGTATTACCTTATCACTAAAGTAATTTTTCTGCACATTTTTTCTACACCCCCCAGTTTATACGCCTGCCCTCATGCTCTAATACAGCTTTCCCTTTGAAAAAGTTCCAACCCTTTTACCTGGTTACACCACATTTTAAGTTTGAAAAATTATATCAAAACTCCATGTCACTTCTCTGCTTCAAGCTATACTTGTTTCATTCCTCTAGTCTTTCTTGGTATGCTCCGTGACAAATGTCATGTGCAATTTTAGCTGCTCTTGCACTCATGTATTTATGTCCTTTTAAAGATATGGCCCCCAGAACTGAACTTCGTATTCTAAGCGAGTCCATACCAATGACCTATAAAGTGGCATATCTCCCTTTCTGCTAATTCTTTCCCTTTGCAACCATGCATCGGACTTTTTTTGTCATTGCTTTGCTACCTATAAGTCACATTAAATTATGAATTTCAGATCCCTTTCAAGATCAGAAGTTATTTTTTCTTGTTTTACTGGAGTGGAATGTACTCAGTTTCCAACGACACAGAGGAAACTGTTTTAGTAAACTTTACTGGAGCAAGAATCACACATTAAACTTTTGGGACATTAGTAATACTTACACGCAAGTCTTTCACTTTGTCTTGGAGTTTTAATTTGTCATAAAACGATGTAAAAAAGTCACTTCTGTCAACATGTCTGGGGGCCACACACAACGCGTCAATATCAGCACCTGCATTAAAATACACATTCAGAATTAGAAATAAAGGTGACGAAAAACTGGGCAAGAAGCAAAGATGTTCAGTGTGAATTGATGAGATAACTTCACATATTTAAGCCTAATAGGTCACCATAATAAACATACATATAATGTAGGTGGCTATAGGCATATTGGTAAAACAATGCTCCATTTTGAAACTAATAATAATGAATGCATGTACAACACTTGTAAGATAAAGTGAAAGGGACTCAGTAGAAAGAGGGGCTACATTGAAGTCTTTCGCTGTAAGTAAAGGTACACACCTCTTCTTGCCAAGTTCATTAAATATTAAAGTATATGCCATTTAAAAGGGTAAAAAGACCTCAGCAAAATGCATTAAATGACATTACTACAATCTATATGCTCCAGACTCATTATTCTGTTTGATCCAACCTCCAAGGAAGATTTGCTGGCGCTGGGACACTCTATACAGATATGTGCGTTTGCCTTGTAATGACTCCTACAGACTACCTGGTGTTTTCCCATCTCAAGTGCACAGAAATTCTTTCAAATACCGAGGGCTTGACGGGTGTGCAGAAAGAGGGAACCACTATACTGTAAACTGACTAAGAGGCCACAGCCACTTACAAACTAAACACACATACTCTATTGGAACTCAAGTCTTAATCAGGTCATAACACATTCTGATTTATATGCATGAATTCGTGTGAATTTATGAGTATGTGTGGTGTGGAATTCCCACCATGAATTTATATTATTGAAGGTTTCAAGTGACCTGCTAGCTGTGTCCTAAAGACTGACTGGTGAAATACAACAGACACGCTGCAGTTTCTGGCAGAAATCCCAACTGCTAATTCACACAATAGTCAAGTGTCAAACAGTGGCTACACAGTGACAATAGATCATGAAACATAACTACAAGCAATATATGACATACCTTTTGTGTGGACACCCAATCTGTAGGACCCAAAAGTAAATATCTTTCCTCCAACATTCTCAATTACAGATTGTGGTAAATTCTGTTGGGATAAAAGTAACATTAGACATGTGGATTGGAAAGCTAACAGAAATAATGCATCACAACACACAAGTGATTTAAGTTCATATAGAGAAGTCACAGCTACTGACATCTTCCTACATTAACGCAGTATAGAGTAGATTACCTTAATGCTTATAAAAGTAACATTATTATATTTTACAAATAAAATGTTTTGTTTTATATAACAAGGTGAACGGTCCCAATCACAGGAATAGCACCTCACAATTCAAAAGACAATTTTACCTTTATCTCACTAATTTCCCGAATCCATTCTTTCACCAAGTTGTTCAACTTCCCCAAAATTAAAATCCTGTGGGAATAAAGTGTAAAAGGTTAACTTTATTCTTCTATTCAGTCAGAGAATAAGTCTGTAAAATGACTTGTATACGGTGAATGTGGTATACAATATTAGTCATTATGTCAATTATGCTGCACATGTGCAGTAGAAACAATAATTACGGTGTAAACGGTCAGTACTGTCTGCAACATATGTCAAATGAACAAAAATTAAATGCATATCGCAATACTCAACTGACCAGGGATAGTATGGCAGGGTCACCTGTCCTTTGGAGCATCATGTGATCAGCTCCCATTTAGTCCTAGAACAATCTTTTTCCAGGTAATGTCTGCTGTAGCCATAATATACCACAACAATGGTGGTATGGCAAAAAGGTTCCATCCCATTGAAAGTAATATCAATGGCAGGTATCACATATACTAAAGGAAAATCTTTTATTTGAACCAATAACATTTGCAAGGAACTACGGATCTCTCTGCTTAATGGTAAGTTTACACTTCATTGAACTCAATTGTTTTAATAATTGAGTAAATCTACTATTGAAGCGTTGTAGATACTTCACCATAACGTATAGCTGAATGTATTATGAGCTATTTCCTCTATCCTGGAATTTATTATACATATGCACGGTTTATATAAATTATTGTTTTGGTATCCAATAAAATATTAACAATGTCCATTTTCCCCCATGGAGGGAATACCAAGGGGCAATTGAACTAAAATACAAATGCTGTTAATATTGACCTATTGATCTCCTATACCAAATGATGTAAGCTGCCCTTATGATTGGTTCAAATGCACTAGAAGATACAAAACAAGTACCAGACTGTTTACCAGATGCCCATAAGCCCAATACCCATAAAAACACATCTGCTGTGAAAGTCATTTGTTTTATATACACTGCTCAAAAAAATAAAGGGAACACTAAAATAACACATCCTAGATCTGAATGAATGAAATATTCTTATTAAATACTTTGTTCTTTACATAGTTGAATGTGCTGACAACAAAATCACACAAAAATTATCAATGGAAATCAAATTTATTAACCCATGGAGGTCTGGATTTGGAGTCACCCTCAAAATTAAAAAGGAAAAACACACTACAGGCTGATCCAACTTTGAT
>WWET01000145.1:32751-43970 GCA_011038615.1 Limnodynastes dumerilii | reverse complement strand
AAATGTAGTCTGACTCCTAGCTCAGGGAGGAGGAGACAGGGAAGTCCCGGCATCCTCTGCTGTGTTCCTTTGTTTTCATCTCCATAGGAATGTAAAGGTTTTAAGAAATACTCCTGAGGGCTGTCACAGAGCTGCTCTTACACCTTTATTTTGGTGTAGACCTGAGCAATACCATGTTGAGCTGCAAGGGGAGGCCAATTGATATAAGTTTAAAATGGAGATGTGAATAGTCTTTGCACAACTCTATTTTATAGTTTACACATAAAGCTATGCAGTATTTGAATTATATGTGCAAAAGTCAGGGTTGCTGACTCTCCCGGAATGTCCGGGAGACTCCAGAAATTCGGGCAGTTCTCCCAGTATCTCGGGCATGGAAACCACAGCCTTAAGTCCTGCCTTCCTGCCTAGCAACACTAGTATACTAAAATGGGTAAATATTAATTAAGGGTGCGGGGCTTAATGATGCTATTGGCATAAATCACGTCATTAAGCTCTGCCCCCTGCATGCATCTATAGCTTCCCTCCGGGATCTCCTGGAGGCAAGCTGTTAAAAGTCGGCAACCATGGCAAAAGTATTTTCCATGTATGCAAAATAATTTTACATTTATTAGCACCCCTTACTTTGCAAAATGGCTTAGCCGAGCTGTACGCTTGCACCTGTTTTGCGTATAGATCAGCCCCATGGTGTACTCATTGTCCATTGCTATAAGCTGGCTACACACAGTGATTATTGGCCGATCATCCAAATGTCATATGACCAGATAAATAATCGCTGTAGTTGGTGGGCAAGATACATTTTTCAAATCTCAAACGTACCAGAAATGCTTTGGTACACTTATTTGAGTTTTTGACATGTTTAATTTAAATCGGCACACTTTGTTTTAGTGGAGCCAATCAGCTCACTGAAAGGCTCCCTTTTCCTTTAGGGCCACCCTCTTTTCTAGGATTATAGGTCCCAGCAGGAGAGGTGTATGGCACCAGATAATGGGACCTTTCCCTGGCAGAAAATCACCCTGTTTTTGGGGCCATTTTCTGCTGGTATCAATAATCGTCGCAATGTATGGCCAATGTATGGTCTATCTATCACTTATGCGGCGGTCATGGATATATTTATGTAAAGTATATTATTCATATTATAGTATTTTTTTCATTGTTTATAAAAATAAATTTTACACTATGGAATGTACACTAACACTCAATCCTTTCAGGTAGAAAGGATCTGGTAAAAGGACAGTGTTTCTGTGTGTGTTATAATAATGTACATGAATTTTGTATGATTAAAGAACAACAACAAATTCTATAGCCCTGATTCAATTGAGTGCAATGTTTCCTAATTTGCATATAGTTTGGGCTCGCTGTTCAATTGCAGAAATTTAGATGCCCAAAGTTCTAACATCGCGGGCAAATTATTTTGCCTGTTAAAATCATTATGGTCGTGATGTTTCCCATTTAAATTGTCAAACGTTGCGGTGAAACGTCATCACAATTTTTCAGCCAATATCACGCTTATTTAATTCACACCTCATAGATGTGGATTAAATAAAACTTTGTCTGTAAGGTTTTGCAAAACCTTTTTTGTTGTCCCCAAGCCAATCCTTTCGTTTTAAAAGCTTATAAGACTGGATCCAACGGATGAAGATCCTTCTATTGGCAAGAATGTAATTTTTTTATTATTATTATTATTATTATTATTATTATTATTGTTGACAATTTCAATAATCACTTGCTTTCTTTCTTTTTATGCCTTCCCGGCCATATAGCAGTTGTGATGTTTACAACATGCAATTGGTCACGAAGATATAAAATACATCAACCACATTGCGCTGGTCATGTTTACCTTACAATGTGTGCGATGAAAGAATTACAGTTAAGTTAAATGATGTTCCTCAGACCTACAACATTGTGTGTTTCAATGTTTCATAGATGTTAAGTTTGAGATCCAGGACCGGATTCAGAGCTTGTCACGAGAGAGGGGAGTGAACTCCCCCTGTCACTCCCCTCTCTCGTTCGTAAATAGTGACTTACGCTGCCATAAGGCACCCTTAATTCACACTTGCGGTTCAGTGGTCTGTCCACCTGGTGATCCGTGTGTAAGTAGGATACTCATCCCACAGTGTACAATTCACATGCTTCCCCCTGCCCACCTTACTGGGCAGAGGGGAAGCACGGCCCCTTACTATGAACTTTCTATTGTACGGAACTGAGTTCCGTACGATAGAATCTACATGTGTAAAACGCACGTAACAGGCGCCCTCCAATCAAACACCCAATTTACGCACTTTGCTTGCTTAAGTG
This sequence comes from Limnodynastes dumerilii, assembly GCA_011038615.1. Lineage (NCBI taxonomy): Eukaryota > Metazoa > Chordata > Amphibia > Anura > Limnodynastidae > Limnodynastes > Limnodynastes dumerilii. The sequence continues at coordinate 41,675 of WWET01000145.1, read as the reverse complement.
GGGTGCCAGACACAAGTCTGGGTCCGGTCCCCTGTGCTTGGGCGTCCATAAATGTTTCCCAGCATTCATAGAACTGTTCAACTCTCTTTTCTTTTTGCAACAGAGGATCGGATTCAGAGATCCGTTTTCACATGGAGTTGTATGTTTATTTTTAGGATCGGATGAACTGCGCATGCGCAGTAACTTTACGCTATTTACATTGAATTTACGTACGGAAGTCCATTAGGCACGTGCTAGGGGATATAACGTGCGGAGGGGCGTGGTTGAAATCTGTACGTTCCAAGTTATGTAAGACTGGGCAGGGGGATGCATATAAATGGGCATTTGAGGGTGCGGTTAGATAGATACGCATGTACTTACTTTAGCATACGCCCGTAACTACACACATAGGGATAAGAGTGCTCTATGTTGGCATACGTTACTGACCACACGGCCATGTAAGGGGAGTGTCATGGGTGTTGCACACCTTCAAAAACGTATCTCTGAATCCAGTCCAGAGTTTCTAGGTAATGCATCCTAAAAAGAAAATACAACTTCCTTTAATAACCTCATAGCGGGGATCTCTCTCTATATCCACTGTTGTAATATAGATTTTCAGGCAGCTGTACTTAGATAAAGCAGAAAATCTCTACATATAGCTGTAGAGTAGTGATGTTTTCTTTCAGCTCTAAAACAGGCACCCATCAGGTTTACAAATGTTTATGTACAGATAATGCGAGTTTGGAAAAGTGGAGATATTGCCTATAGCAACCAATCATGTTCTAGCTCTCACTTCCTTTTTACATACTTGAGAATGACAGCTAAAATCTGATTGGTTGCTATGGACAACATCTCCACTTTTCCAAACCCGCAGCTTAGTAAATCTGACCCTTAGGGGTTATTTTCCGATCACTAACATTGGAAAACGCCCTCTTTTGGTACTGGAGCGCATGTGCAGGCGTCACAACACCAGGACATACCTGGATGGAATTCTAGATTAAGAGGATTCAGATCTGTGCTGGTACTAAATTAGACAGCAGGGCAGTACAGAGGTCTGTAGGTGGGGGTTGGGATGCTAATTGTACAGTAAGGACAGGCTTTAGTCCTTACGTGCAATCCACGTTACTGCACCATCCCCAATTTACATGGAGGCGGTAGCGGAAACGTTAAGGTAAGGGTAAGCCCGTACGGTTGTTATGATGCAGCATTGGACAGCAACGGCAATAGCGGATGTCTGAATCCAGTCTAATTATTATTCACATATATAATATATGTATTTTATGTATGTATGTATTTTTTTTTTATATGTGTAATATTTAAATGAGTCCTGGCTAAGCTATAGGAAAAGGAAAAGTGGAGTTGTCGCCCATAGCAACCAATCAGATTTTAGCTCTTATTTTCCTATTACATACTAGAACATGTCAACTAGAATCTGATTGGTTGCTCTGGGCAACATCCCCACTTTTCCTTTCACTCAGCTTAGTAAATCTGGCCCCTGATTTTTTTTTCAGCCTCATGCCACTAGTACTGTAAATGGCTGAAAAGGGTAATACTATTATTAAAAAGTATGTAAAAAAACAAAACAAAATAAAACAAAGCACTTCAAAGCTTTTTCCATGTGAATATGGCAAGGTGTTCTAAGCATTATTGATTGTCAAGGAGAGGTTATGAATGGCTGATAACCTTGCCAGATTCCAGTCATTGTGGCAGCAAAGCTTGAGCTGTAGCTGGAAACCTGCCAGGATTTCTGGGCATTAGAATAATTCCAGGAAATCATCTGTGGATGCCGCTTATAAGAGCAGTCAGTGTTTTTTAGTAGCCATGAATCCTTATGATAAGCCTTATTGTAGGTGCCTAGGGATATGTAGTAGGGTCTGTTGCAGACAATCGCTGTGCCCAATATTATGAGGAGATCCAGGGCCGTATTCAGAGAACCGTTTTTTTTTAAAGTACGCAATTATACGCACGCACGTAGCAAGGCAACACCTACAACACTCCTATCTCCCGGCTGTGCAGTCGTAGGCTTACACCTCCATAGACCTCTCTGATCTTTAAGTGTGTACTTACATGCGTATATGTCTTCGGTGCATGCGATTCAGTGTAGCCATGCCCTCAAGCGTTCATGTAAATGCCTCCCCACCTACTTTCATGTAAATTTTCAAGTACATATTTCTACGCCGCCCATCTGTACATATGTCCCCAAGTGCGATTCACATGTCCGTGCCGTATATTCAATGTAACTTATGTAAATAAAGTTACTACGCATGTGCAGTTAAAATGGGCCTGTTCCAGACCTACGCCGATGCTCTGTGCTTACTAAAGCACAGCGTATCAGCATTTATTTTGACCGACACTCCCCCTGGGCGGGCGTATGGCCCCTTCCTTACACCGGCTGAAGGCTACCCTAACTTCCTGTGCGAGTTACCCTAACTTCAGCCGGCGTAAGGAAGGGGACATACGCTCGCACAGGAGCGTATGGCCGCTTAGCCCGCCTTCCCACCCTCATTTAACTATCTCCCCCCGCCCACCTACACTAACCTGAACGTAGGGACGCTGAGGGACGTCCCCTCCAGCGTCCCTACGGCGCTACTTCGGACGCCCGATCCAAGATCGGGCGTTGCCTTAGCGACGCCGGCCATCATCTGCCCGGCGCATGCTCAGATCGGCTTTTCAGCCGATCTTACGCTTACGTCCGCCGTCCTAGCGACGGCAGGCGTAGGTCTGGATCAGGCCCAATGTTCCTAAAAATATGCACGTAACTCCACGTGAAAATGGATCTGTGAATATGGTCCCCAATCGGTAAGTGTTGTGACAAAGCTATGGGGATGTACAGGGATGATGGTCATAATGGTGCTGATGATGCCTAAAAACAAAAACAGCCAACTTGTCACTTTGGGTCTGATCCAGACCTACGCTGCCCGGCAGTAATACGCCGGGCGTAAGCGTAAGATCGGCTGAAATCCAACATCTGGCCGGCGTAACTACGGAAACGCCTGATCTACAGGCGTCCGTAGTATCAGCGTAGTAATGGCTGAGGGGACGTCCCTCGCCGTTACTACGCAAATGTTAGTGTAGGTAGGCGGGGGGAGGTAGTTTAATTAGGGAGGGAGGGGTTTTAGTTAATACGCTCCTGTCCGAGCGTATTTTCCCTCACTTACGACGGCTGAAGTTAGGGTAGCCTTCAGCCGGCGTAAGTGAGGGAAAATACGCTGGGACAGGGGGAATGTCGGGGGAAGTACATGCTGATACGCTGTGCTTTACTAAGCACAGAGCATCGGTGTAGGTCTGGATCAGGCCCTTTCACATGATACACAGAACAAGGGACTGTATTCACACCTAAGAAGCTTCGGCTTACTAGGTGCGTAGGATTCCAAAATGACCTACGTAGATTGCCTCCGTGCGGTCTTTAAAGAGGGATTTAAATTAGCCGGTGAGGGGGAGGGAGAGGCTATGTCTGTGCATTGTTTCTTAAGATGGAAACAGTAAGATAAGGTAGCCCTATGGCACTCTTAAATGCCATAAAGTACCTAGAAAAGGAGGATCGGGGGGACGGGTGAGTTAGGTGCGGTTCTGTCCACACTTAACTCACTCCTAAGCATGAATATGGTCCAAGATGCCTACCTCTACAGTGAGAGTGACAGAGAAATGATAAAGCTTGACATATCTGTGATAGATTGTACTGCAATTATATTTACCATATGCTGCTAAATAACCTTTTGAAAAAGTAACTGTGATTTAAATGCAGGGTTTTCTTCTTTTTATTTCTTCCCTCCAGGAGGGAAGAAATAGATTCCGGCATGGGAACTGTAGAGTCCGTGTACCCCAAAAAGTACCCTCGTAGATCAGTACGTAATTACCGCTAAATAACCGCTAAAACTGCGAAAAATAGCACAAAGGCGAATGTTAGTTCAAACTTACGCAACAGAGTTTACTCAACAGAATCAGGTTAACAGCAAGATACAACAACACAGTATTCACGCAGCGCAGCCGACCAGGAAGGCTTAGACGATCAGTCCAGACGTCCACTCAGGAAAGAATGAGAATGAGTGTCCCAAAACAAAGTCCTTTTATGTCCATACATCAAAGGGGTAGCCGATCTTCTGCTTGATTGGAGGGATCTCAATCCTCTTGGTGGTTCCTAGGTCATCATTGGTCCTGGGGTCTTCCATTGTTCTCCTCCTGGAGGGTCATCTGCATATCCTTCATTCATACACATTTTATACTCTAATCTAGCATAGCGCATAACTACTGCCGCAAACATGCGGTCTTATTAGCGTCTAGCTAACATTTAGGGTTATGATTTAAGCTACCCTATGAGTCTAAACAATACATATAAAATCCATTCAGAAGCTGTTTGACGATTTTCTCCTGTTTACTCCGTCTGTAGAGATAAAGCACTGTTTTAATAAATGGGAACATTTTAGTACATTTTATATTCACAAACCCTGTGTGTTTATTTGCGTGTAAATGTATGTCTTATTACTTTAAAATCGAATTTAACAAAGCCCGCGAAAGTGTGTACGAGCATGGGAATGCACGTGCACGTGCGTACGCGTGCCCGAATTCCCGCACTTTTGCGGTTCTTTGTCTCTAACTATATAGCGATTAATATGCGAATATTCGCAAATATGCTTTTAATATTTTCTGTTTCCACAGAACGGAGCTTAATGATGCGATTTATGTCAATCACTATTGTAATCACTAGTGTTCAAGGGATAGGTGGGGCTTGATGATGTCATCAAGTCCCTCCCATATTTAGTAACTCTAGTGATTGACAAGGGGCTTGGAATTTGCGGGCGATTTGCCGGCTCACCTGGGATACTCCAGATATTCCATGAGAGTCAGAAACCCTGTTTAAATGTCTGCCATCCATTGAGTCCAGCAGCTGAACATGTACTGTTAGTGGTGTATTTACAATTAGGCAGAGAAACACAGAGTGGGTCACAGAGACTTTCTAATAAGCCCAGTGTCAGTGCTCCTGTCTCTGAGTGCCATTGTTTAAACTCAGTGCCATTATGTAGCCTCAAATTCAGGCAGCAGTCTTAGGCCCTCAACAGGCCTTTATGATCATAAACAGATAGTAAGTGTTATTTACAGGGTGGCTTAATGATGCATTTAAATGCCTATTGTTGCTCCACCCCCCCCATCGGTCCACGCCAGGTAACAGCCTTTAAGGGTGTAAGCAGGGCACTGCAACTATGCTATGTGCCAGGAGATAGAGGGTACACCGCACAAGCTTTAAGGTAACTAAGAGCCAGCTGTCAGTAGTGCAGTCACGGCACAGGCCCAGTGTATGGTCCACTGCATTTTTAACAGCAGTAGACAAGGTACTGTGTCAGTGTCGCAGCACAGAGCTTGGCTGCTGTGGCTCTCATCAGAGTGGCACTGGCACAGCCTCAAAGTCATTTACTAAGCAGAAAGCGCGCTGCGAATGAGTGAAGAAGAACAGACATTCAGGGATGACAGCAAAGGTAAGTGAATTAGTGGTTGTTAAAGCAATAAATTGGGGAATTGTCCGGTAGTGGAGGGAAAGCTGGAGACATAGGTATGGCTGCTCTGGGGCCTGGAAGAGAGCATTACTCAATTTATAAGGACCAAGCACTGTTTTAAGCTGCCAACCTCCAACAGCTTCACACACGCCAGACAGTGGCCTTGCCCCATCCAGGCTCAGGCTTCGCCTCCTTTCTCTGTGGCCTGAGCTAGTCAACTTCCGTTTTGGGAGAAGGGATAGCTAGAGATTTTGGGCCTGATCAAGAGCTACACTGTGCCTTGGTTCGTACTTACGGCCAGCGTAGCTCTGGTGCACTCCCCCGACACTCCCCCTGTGGCCGGCGTAATTACACACTGTTACGCTGGCTGAAGGCTACCCTAACTTCAGCCAGCGTAACGGTGTGTAATTACGCCGGCTACATGAAGCCCTTACCCAGCCCTCCCTTCCTAAATTCCATCCCTCCCCCCGCCTACCTTCCTCCGTAACTACGCTGTAGTTACAGACGCAAGATCCGGAGCCCAGATCAACAATGATTACGGCGGGCAACCTCTGCCTGGCTTATACGTAGATTGGCAGAAATGCCGATCTTACGCATACGACCGCCGTGACTACGGCGGCGGCTGTAGCTCTGGATCAGGCCCATTGTTACATGTTACAGGCACCCTGAGCCAGTGAAAGTTTATTGCAGAAACACAGCAGTAACAAATATATGCAGCAACAACACATTGTATAAGTGGAAACAGTAGCAGATAGATACAGACAGACAATGTACTGGTAAATGTAATGGACTGATAACAACAGGCTTGGTAATGATAATGCCAACAGACTGATACAGTCAGACAAGATATGGATGATGGTAACAGACTGAAACAGTCTGGTGTTACGTGGCTGCTCCCAGGGCTTGGAGTCTAACTTGGGCCTGGTCTAGGACCCCTGATGGTGGGAAAAGACTTGTGCAGCATTGGTGTGGGTCCCCGTTGAGAACGGCTGTATTTCAATAGGTTCGAACTGGCTGGGAAAATGATTGCTTAGGCCTTGAAGAGACATAGTAATCGATCCCTGGAGCACCAAACATGGTGCTCCGAAAGGTAAGTGAGGATTCTTACCCCAACCCTCTCCCTTATCCTTACCCTAATCCTCCCTTCCCTGCAGCCTGACCCCCCTTTCCCCGCAGCCTAACCCTAAGTCTCCCTTCCCTGCAGCCTGACCCTAACCCCCCTTTCCCTGCTGCCTAATTCTAACCCTAACCTTCTTCTTTTTCGTGGCCCTAACTCTAACCCTCCCTTTCCCCAGAGCCTAACCCTACCCCTAACCCTTCGGCGCATTCGAAAATGAATGGGTGAGTATGTAGACATATTCACCCATTCATAAAAAAAATAAAAATCTAAAATGGCTGCCATTTGAAATACTGACAGCCAAAAAGTAACTTTCAGCTGTCTCTACATTTCATTGACAGCCATTGGTGTGGGGACTCCCACTGGTGCAGCAGGACACCCAGCAGGTCATAATCCCTGGCAGGCAGCCCCAGGTGTAGCTAAGCACTAATATCCAGACAGGAGTGATAAGATCAACAGTGTTTATTAGTGCACACAAGGTAATACGTTGTGAGTCCCCGGTCCGAATGGCTGCTTTTAGAATTAGAGACAGCTGAAAGTTCCTTTTCTTCTGTCTCTATTTCAAATGGCAGCCATTTTCTATTTTTTTTTAAATGAATGGCTGACTTCATTTTTGCCGCAGACCCTTAGCTGCTAACAGTGTTAGAGGGGAAATTAGGGTTAGGCTCTTAGGAAGGGAGAGTTAGGGTTAGGGCCATAGAAGGGGTAGGTGAGGGTCAGGCTGTGGGGAGGGGGATCTTAGGGTTAGTCTAGAGAGAAGGGAGGGTTAGGGTCAGGTTAGGGAGAAGGAAGGCTTAGGGTCAGGCTGCGGGGAAGGGAGGGTTAGGGACAGGCTGCAGTGAAGAGAGTTAGGAATTAGTGAAATCGAGGCATAAGCAATCGATATCCCAGCTAGTTCGGAACTGGCTGGAAGAGAACGGCCCCATTGAAATAGGGCCATTCGAAGCGGGGACACACACCCAAGGTAATACAGACAACAGTTGAATAGTAAACTAGGAGCAGCAATAAGAATACAATAACATAGGTAGCAAGACTAGATAAACCACAGGCTATAAACACTACAGAGTACGTATATGAACAGGAATCAGAGGGAGCGCTAAACACAAAGCAGGAGTAACTGGAAACACCAGGTGCTGGGGTGCAGACATAAGATGAATACCAAAATATGAGTACGTAAATTCCAACAGAAGTCCAGACAACAGAGAAGGCTTTATGCACGAATACAAGAATCAACCAAAAGCAAGGATTCAAGGAACATAAATACATACAGACAGAAGGCAGCTGGAGTACAAGGCACAAGATGATAACTGATATGACTGTACTACTAACCAGGATGCAGAGTCTGTCCAGGAGTCAGGTTTTTACTAGATCCCGTAATGGTGGGGATTGTCTGGGATGCAGACTCCTGGAGCTCGCGGGCCCTGGCTGCAATACGTTGATGTCGGAAGAACTACTGCAGCCACCAGCAACAATGGACAAGAGGACAAGGTAGGCGACAAAAGACTCACACACAGGTGGGAGCACACTACCTAGAAGGGCGTGGACAGGAGAACACACCTCGCAGCCAGGGGAGCAGCCAAGGCTTCAGACAGACAGAGACCCACGAGACAGACAAGGGCAAATACAGAAGCAGATACACACACACACACACACACTCTCATTCACAATGGGCAAAATGGAGGATAAGGAGGGAGAGACAATGGGAACAAGTAGGAACAGAAGGCACTCAGTAATCTATGAAATAGCAAGTTAGGCAAAAGAGAAGGAGAGAACAAGAGAGAGAGCTGGCACAGACAGATAAGCTGGAGCTATACCAGCATTGAGGGAGTGTGCTGAGGGCAGTTAAATAGAGGCTAGTTGCCTTTGATAGGGTGGAGACTGACAGCTGGGGCACTATTGGAGTTGTCCTGGCCAGCCCGGCTGGTGCCGCTCTCCACATGGCTAATTTGCATACTGTCACGCCCCTGGAGGTGCCAAGGAGGAAGGAAGATGGCCGGCACCATGAGGAAGTACATGTTTACATGCCGCTCTGTCGTCATGTAATAATAACAGGCAGATTAGACAGTATACACACACCAGGAACTCAGGATAAAGGAAGTGAAAGGAAGTCCTATTTGTGCAGGTAGAGCAGGTGGAAGATAATTAATTGAGCATTCAACAGTGGTGGAAACTGGACCTGCAGGATTTTCCAGCAACACAAGCGGCCTCTAATTGAGAAGGCCAGAATAATCTGCTACATTACAATAATATGATTACACACCGCTGCCATACTGAGAGCGTGTAACAGTACCTCCCCCCTTGACGAGGGATTAAAGAACCCCTAAAACCCAGACAGTGAA
>WWET01000145.1:0-18938 GCA_011038615.1 Limnodynastes dumerilii | reverse complement strand
TACATCCAAAGTGGTACTTGCCTGATTCTATGACTGGTATCTCCTTAAGAAGGTTGACAACCGCTGCTCTATAGGATCCATTTGGTTCAAAATCGGATCCAGATTTAGTAAAATGGTAATTTTTCCTCATACAAGATACATAAAATGATTGCGTTTTACTTGTGAGCATCTGCAGCCAAATAGCTTTCATCATGGAGGTCTTTCCATTAGTGGGGAGGGACAGGGTGGTCTGCATACAGTGTTTACACAGAGGTATGATAAATGTACAGTAAGGGCTTGGTTAAGCAACTTACGTACAATCCAGACTTTGCACTGTCCTTATTAAAAGTAAGGAGGTTGCAGAAATCTTATGGTAGGGTTTCATTTTTGGGCCAATGCACAGATGCTCTGGTAGGTCTGTGGGGGCCCACCCCATGTGATGTTACTGACGACATCATGGGTCCTTGGCCCCACTTCTTCTGACGGTGGCCCTGTCCTTGTGTGCAAGGGGAGTTGTCTCCTATCACACACATGGATAAATAGAAATGCCAGGGAACCAGCTTCAGATCTCTGCAACCGCTGTCCTCAGAGCACTGGGCACAGCAGCTGCATAGGTCTGGATAGGGTTCAATATTAGTTAAACATTTTTTTATAAAATGTATTTATCAATGTAATGTGAAAAAAGTACAGTTTATAAAATGGAAGCTAGGTGGCAGTGTTGCAACACCAGCAAAAATGCGGTAAACAAATATAGAGCCACTATGAGGGAAGGGCACAAGTTTACACTGAATAAAGAATGCATTATTATCCTAGGAATAGCACTGTGTCATGCCTGAAATGTTATGTTCCATTCTGAAAGATGAGTGATGTAATCCTGTTGCTGTGCAAATTAAAAATACAATCAATCAGATCTTAAATACACCTACTTTTAGGATTTGTGTGAAAGTGCCCAAAATGCCAGTTCCGTCGTTATGGTGTAATTAAACTGCCCCCTGCACTGCTTTCCAGCTTAACTCTAATGTATTAATTCCCGCTAAGTACAAAATCAACTGAATGTCTCTGTTGGGCTTAGAGTCTAATTACATACGAGAGCCACTTCTCTTTGTTTCATTGGAAACAGCCTGATTCTTGTCCTGTGTTTACCGCAGCCATTCCTGTGTGTAGTATATTGTATTAACTTGTTTATTTGTGTGTTAGAGTGTGCAGTTAATGGGAGAATAGGGTCCGCAGTTTCTTGTGATTGGATATTTAAGTTTTTAAGTTTTTAAGCTATATTATTACAATTTATTGAAATGAACCATGAACTGTTTAGTTAAAGGAAGCCATTCATTATCCAATCTCATTGATGGATTCCATGTGGAGAAAGTGTCACTACCAGTTATATTGATGGCATAGTTATGTGTCATGTAATGATGGAACACAAAGTGTATAACAACTATATAGCTCAGAGATGAGAAGGTATGTTTGCCAGTCACCAGTAGAACTATGCATGGGAGAATGATTTGCACCTCTTTCTATCCAGTACATATGCAGTGAAATCCACTGGCAGTTCATACCCAGATCCAAGGCTTTAAAACAGACAAGGGTGCATCTGTGTGCGTGTGTGTTGGGGGAGGGGGGTTCTGAGTTCCTGTTCATGACAGATTAAATGCTTTAGAGAATTCTGTGTTTTTGTGAACATGTATTTCATTCTCTTGCCACTAGAGGTCACCCTACAGCGTTCTGCTTTCATCCTACTCCATCTCCTCTCTCCTTCCTCTTCCTCATTCCCACCCCCACCGCAGAGGACAGAAACCGATCAGACAAAATGTCAACCTGCTCTGACTCAGTGTATGCTAATTCCTTTTCTAGGGTGCTGGGTAAGATTCCCTTCCATTCTCACCTATATCACCCAGCCGTCTTCCTGAATATATAATCTGTGCTGTCACTGACCTGTCATTCAGTGTAAGATGGGCCTTAATTGGCTGTATATTAAGGACATGTCCGTTATTTACATGCATAATTCTAACATAATACTTCCCAGTTAAGGCTGTAATAACTTTGAATGTAGTGTAGTGTTATTTATTAATTTCGGACCGCATTTAAACAATCTATGTAAGGAAAAGATACGTAGATAACGTAAAAAATGTACCACACATGCGCAGTAGGAAAAACGCTAAACACCGGAAGTATATGTTATATGTCCAGTAGTCTGCATACGGCCTTTTAATCCTTTGTCACCAGTCTTCACCTTCAGAAAAGATAAAGGGCCGGATTCAGAGCTCCGGCCGCAATGCAATTGAGGCCGGAGTTCTGCGAAAAGTGCTACTGTGAATGTGCAGTAATTTTGGAACGTAATCTACATTACTTCTTGCAACGTAGATTGCGTACATGCGGTTTTAAAGACCACGTGTAAGCAATCTACGTTGCAATAAGTAATGTAGATTACGTTCCAAAATTACTGTGCATGCACAGTAGCACTTTTCGCAGAACTCTGGCCTCAATTGCATTGCGGCCGGAGCTCTGAATCCGGCCCACAGTCATTACTGGAGTTGAAAGGAATATAAACAAAGGGACAGTCTCATTCTTGTTGTGTGTAGGGGGCGATGGTGGCATACAGTGAAGTTAAGGTCCTACTGGGTGACATAACAATATGGTATAGTGTGTGTGTAATCATCATATTCTATGAGTTCTTATAATTTACAGGAATCATTTGAAAACCCCCTTTAAAAATCCTGGGCTGTATTCACAGATGCGTTTTCACGTGGAGTTGTGTGCGTATTTTTAGGATCGGATGTACAGCACATGTATAGTAACTTTATAGACGCTGTTTACCTTGAATTTACGCACGGAAGTCCATCAGACACGTACTTGGGAATCGCATTCGGGGACATACGTACAAAGGGGCGTAGCTGAAATCCGAACGTTCAAAGTTACATGAGACAGTGCAGGGGGATGCATTTAAATGGGCATTTGAGGGCGCGGTTAGATACGCAGGTACGTACCTTGAAGTACGCCCGTAACTACACACGTAGACAAAAGGGTGCCCTGTGGCACTCATAAATCCACGACAACCGGTCATTGAGATGGGAGTGTCTCGGGTGTTGCCTTGCTACATGCGTGCGTATAATTGCGTACGTTGAAAAATGGATCTTTGAATACGGTCCCCTGTGTTTTCCCATGACAGTCTAGACCAGTACAAGCAGATGCTAGATCTATCCCAGTCCTGGATATCCAGGGAGCATACTCTGTGCAGCAGAAAGTCATATGAACACACTTTAGTCAGACTTTTGTTCTGTCTATCTTGTACAAAATAAGATACCTTACACAATATATATCCATGGACTATGACGATGTTGCAAATTGTAAAGATAACCAGCCTTTTAATCCCCCTTTCACCATTAGGAGTTCTTTTTCAGGGTGGTCAGCCTCTGTAAAATTCAATTGTTAATTAAATCCTTATAACTTGCTGAGTGAACCGAGCTCTCTGTATGACTAACCATGAATATAAGGCTTTTGTCTTTTCGCACAGCGGTGTGTGGATTTGATTAAAAACAGTAGCCCTTACGGGTCGTGCATTACTTTTTCTACTTTTAATTAGCATGTTAGGCAATATCTACTGCAATATATGCAATATACCCAACAGTTTTCCTCCACTGTTCAAGTACAGGTAGAACTATTGGATTGCAAGGCAAGCATGTGAGTCTGCACTTTAATAACTCCACACTGTGAAGGACTGAAGGAAGTTACCGTTTCATTTGTTGCCCTGTTTTCATTTCTCTTGATTTAGCAGTCATACTCAGTGGACTAGATTTACTAAGCTGCGGGTTTGGAAAAGTGGAGATGTTGTTTTACATACCCTCCAACATGACCCATTCCATTAGCTACAAAATACTCTGCCCATTAGCTTCCAACTGTCAGTTACTATGGTAACCTCCTTTGTTGAAGTGGCAAATAGTTTTTTAAATATCAGTTAATTCATTTAAATCAGGTGAGTGACAGTTGGAAGTTCAGGAGCGGATTACATTGTACCTAATGGGGTGTTTTATGTTGGAGGGTCTGATTTTATCTGACATTCTCTAGTATGTAATAGGAAAGTGAGAGCTAGAATCTGATTGGTTGCTATAGGCAAAAGCTCCACTTTTCCAAACCCACAGCTTAGTAAATCTGGCCCAGTGTGTTGCTGCTAAGGCAGTTAAGCAGCGTGATGCTATGACAAGACAAAATTACCGTAGGAAGTGGTGACCATTCACAATCTTCAAACATTATGGAGCTGATCTAGCTATGTGTTGCATTTGAAGCCCCCTGGGGCCAGATTTACTAAGCTGCAGGAAAGGAAAAGTGGAGATGTTGCCCATAGCAACCAATCAGATTCTAGCTGACATTTTTCTAGTATGTGATAGAAAAGTGAGAGCTAAAATCTGATTGGTTGCTATGGGCAACATCTCCGCTTTTCCTGTCCCGCGGCTTAGTAAATCTAGCCCCTGGACTTAGACGTGGCCTGTGGTTGGTGCAAATGTTTTGCGGTAAACTGGGTCTACAGACATGTTCGGTTCTGGATTTACCGCAAATGCAAGAGCATGCCTATACTGTACACTGACTATAATGCCTCCACCCCCTGCTCTATGAGAACCTACCCTTCAGAGCGCAAGTGGCTTACCTTAACGTTCCATGCGTATGTGTGTGCGGAGTTTGCGGAATTAAGAACAGAGGTTCCTAACCCAGGCCAAGGATTCACACCTAAGAGGGAGTTAGGTGCGGACAGATCTTAACCTAACTCACCCGTTCTGCCTCTAACCCACTCGTTTTTTTAGGTACCCTATGGCACTTGAGTGCCATAGGGCTACCTCATCTTACTGTTCGTACTTTCCTTCTTACGCCCCCCNTCCCCCCCCCCCCCCCGGCTAATCTAAATCCCTCCCACTTCTAACTAAATCCTCCCCGATGACATTAGCACGCCTCTTTCTACCTAAACTACCTAACTGATATGTAGATTGTGTAAATGACCTACGATGCTTCTTAGGTGTGAAGCCAGTCCATACTGTCCAATGTAAATGCCTCCCCTCCACCCACTTTGCATATTGGAGTGCTGGCAGGCTCCTCCTTACGCATTAGGTAGGGAGAACAACTCCGTGCATAATGAGTTCTTATGGGTAACATCTGCCGCGCGCATAACAGATATAAAAAAAAACCACGTTATTTATGTAGTCTAAATACGCCCCAGTGTGAGGCAATACTGTGACCGGCCATTTCATTTTTGAACACTGTAAATTGCAGGCTTTGCAGAGCGTGTGAGAGTGTGAAATGTAGCTAAAGGTAACTGAATACGCTATTTTAAATGTAAGTCAGTAGAGTTAACTTGATAAGTATTTACAGCTGAATGGATAATAAAGCGATTGCACTGGGGTACTTGCTCCGCTGAGTCTTACTGGCCAGGTAATTACACCCAGTTGAAATGAATTGAAGAATAAATGATTGGAGCACAGACTTTTTAAAGAGGAAGCAGAGAAGTGTGTAAGTATTCTGCAGCTACATTAAAAAAGTGACACAATGAATAAAGCCGGATGCCTGTTTTTCTTTCTTTTCTTTATTACTTCCATTCCATAAACTTGTTTCAGATTTAAAAAACAAAAAAAAAACCTGTAGGAAGCAATTATTTAGTATAAGTGAGAATAAATCCAGCCAAACACACTGTGCGATACCAAGATGGCTTGTGATCGGAGCTACATGCCCCACACTGTGCCAATCCTAATAGGTGCTCAGATTGTTTATGCAGCAAATCGGTACATGTCATACACCGTATAATAATTGATCCAATCAGCTGTTCTGCTTGATTATCATATAGTTTAGGGCCTTGGACTAGGTAAATAGTACCACCTCTACTCCCTTTTGATGGGCTGGATCCAGACTTAAGAAGGAGCTAGAAATGAAGGACCTGATTCACAATTCTTCCGATTTTAGGTGCGTATATTTAAGAACGGTTGCACTGCGCATGTGTAGTAACTTTTATACGCTAATTGCGTTGGACTTCAGTACGCAAATTCCGTGCTTATACACTACAAACTTATAATCTGTAGGTTAGTAGTAACATACGCAAAAATGGGCGTTCCATGAATAAGTAACTAGGCAGATACGAAGATTTGGGTGGAGAGAGGCATTTAAATGACTAAATAAAGGCGCGGTTATGCAGTTCCAAGTAGACGCCCTACACATTCAAACCTACAGTTAAGGGAGCCCTATGGCACTCGTAAGTCACATAAGAACCTAGAAGAACTAGTGTTGAGAGGTGATGTTTCCTATCCCAAGTCTAAATAACAGTGTGATAGTAAATAGTAGATAGTAAAGCTGGTCAGTATCTGTGTGCAGTAAGCAATTCAAAGATATATCCCTGTATGCAAAGAATACAATTACCTTGACACCCCCTGAAATCAACATGTCACAGGTGTAACCTTCCTCTCTTAATTTCAAGCTCCTTCTTAAGTCTGGATCCAGATTTGGCTGGCAAGTTAGACAGCGCTGCTGAGCTCTGTTGATGCTAGTCATCTGTCAGCTGCTGGCTAGTCGTATATAAAGAGTGCTCAGTGCTTAAAGTCTCCTAAAGCTGTTATATTTGTCAGTGAGTTCAGGGTGGGCAGCTGCCTCATCCCCCCTCTGTACTGGGTTGCTTAGCAGTCGCACCCCATGTACCCATGGTAGTTACCACTGGCCATGGGCTATACTAAAAGCAGAAGAGGTACTTTGCAATATTGCCTCCCAGCAATAGACCTTTTGTTAATTTACAACCCAGGTGAGATCAGTGTAGGGGTTGTGTGTAATGGCATAACCGCTGTAGCTGCATACATGTTAGTTACATGCTGAGACCCCCACTCTCCTATGGACGGAATGGAAGGGCAGAAATCAGACATGTGCATACTTTTTTTTTTGGGGGGGGGGTTAACTGCTTGGAGCATTTCTTGAAGCAGACACAGAAGATTGCATACGCAGTGCTATTGCCCTTCTCCGATCTGTGTGTTTCGCGTTGCCTATCTAGGAGTCATATCAGAGAGGTTCCATGGCTGTGACCCAGAATCACAGAAAGATGCAGGACCCCACAGAGATGATGTCTCCCATGTGCTCACCTGTCACCAGGCAGGCCAGGCCTGGTTGTTTCCATGGGATGATGCATCTCTAGACACATGCCTAATGGGAACCCCATTATTTTGCACAGTGTTTCCAATAAAATCTAGTTGTGCACAGTTTAATAAAGTAATAGGGTATCATGTACACACAACAAGTGCTTTTTAATTTGCATAAATATTACAGTAAAAAAATCATATGAATCCTTCATATATATATATATATATATATATATATATATGTATAAGTCCAACTGAAGCTAATAAAAAAATAAATAATGAAAAACATGGCTGTAACTCACTATATAACCGTGACACTAATGTTTAGGTACTGTCAGTTAGGAGGATAAATATGCAACAGCCAATCAGATGCCGTTGCTTTCAGTGGTCTGGTTGAATGGTCATGTTTGTACCAGCTCACCAGTACCTGGCAAGGGAAGTGTTGAGGAAGTTATTTTATGAGGGTGACCTACTAAAACAACAATCATAAGATGTCCTCAGTGTAAACACACAGCAGATCTAGAAAGAGGAATCACTGATGTGAACATGATAGAACAGAAAGACGCTGGAGTCAGTAACATCTGCATAGACCCAGAGGCCTTGTCCTCAGCCTTCTGTACTGCAGGAAGATTTTATATTTCAAAGACTAGATAGACATCACATCCCAGGTCTATTCAATGTGGAGACTTCTAAATTTAGCAAAAAATACATCAGAACGTAGAAAGATCCCCAGACAGACAAGGTCAATAAACTGTTCTTAACACTATGTATTGACCACTTCTTTGACCACAGATACCATTCTCATCTCATGCAATGGAAAAAATCGGCTGCAATGGACATCGCATGGAAGTTGGGATAAAAGCACCGTATTCACAGATCCGTTTTCCCGTGGCGTATTTTTAGGTATGGTTTAACTGCGCATGCGTAGTAACTTTATTTATGTTAGTTACGTTGAATATACGCACATAAGTGATTTGGGCACGGACATGTGAATCGCGCTTGGGGACATACGTACGGATGGGCGGGGTAGAAATATGTGCTTGAAAATTAACATGAAAGTGGGTGGGGGAGGCATTTAAATGAACGCTTGAGGCCGGCTATAAAGAATTGCACGCACGGAAGACATATACGCATGTAAGTACACACGGAAAGATCAGAGTGGTCTATGGAGGCGTAAGTCTACGATTGCAATGTCGGGAGAGGGGCGTGTCGTGGGTGTTGGTGGGTGTGGCCTTGCTACGTGCGTGCGTGTAATTGCATACTTATAAAAAAGGATCTGTGAATCCGGTCCAAAGTCTTCATCCTGATGATGTTATTAAGCTGATAATGTTATCTTCCTCATCTCTCACAGCTTTTTCCCCATTATTTGTAGACAGGATTCTAATTGACAAAGCACATTCTAATACAAAATGTTTTCCTATTTTCCTCTATTATCTTACAGCAGACATTAGTAACTAAGATTATTATAGTGGATTTAAACTCCTCTCTCTGACACTCTCCGATCTGTTTCCTTTCTTAAGTTAGATAAAGATGACTGCTTTAAATAGTAGCAAATGTCCATGCTTGGGTTTCCTTGCTTGAGTTGATTTGACATGTTTCCATCTATACAAAATGCATTTGTAATCTTGGATCAGATTCTGAGTATGAAGATAAGAGGAAATCGGGTGGAAAGTTACACCTGGGCAAAATCATGTTGAATTTCAGGGGGATTCAAATTATTGTGGGGGGGTTGCATGTAGGGAGAATGCTTTCTTTTTGCTTATTGAACTCAGATACTTACAAGCTTTAATTTGACACTGTTATTTAGACTTGTGCTAGCAAACATGATCTCTCAATTCAAATACTGTTTGCAACAGAATTAATTTGCCTCCCCCGCAATTCAACATGGTTTTTCCCAGGTATAATTTGGTATAACTCTGGATCCAGTCCCCACAATATTAATACAATATTAATACATATTAAAAAACACAGCGAACCCCTGGTTCATTTCTAAAATATAAAGAAAGGACAAGAGACCCAATATTTAACATTTTCTTACATTCATGTCCTTTTACTTATTCTTCTCATATTTATTGTTATGGATTTACAAAAAACTCTTCCTTGCACCAAAATAGTACATACAGTATGTCAGGATAGGACCTACACAGCAGGTGAGTGAAAAATTATGACCTTAGGTGGACAGAGTATGTAGCTGAAAGAGATAAACCTGCCGGATCTCAATACATGTTCATTAATGATTGAATTATCTGTAATTGTGATTTTGTAAAATTCCCCAGTTAGACTTTGTTGTGTAGATACACCCTCTAAGAGATGATCTAACTATATTTTCCATTGAAATGTCTTCATTTTGAAGAAATAGATTATTGACCAATGCAGTATTTATAAATTGCCCACCACAGGATGGCTGCCAACTTTTTAGCATGCGGGACAAATTTAAGTGGCTCTATTCAGTCCCCCCTTCACTCAAAGACACGCACACAAACAGACACACATATACACACACACACATACATTTTTTTTTAGATAATCAGATCCCAAATAAAAAACCATAAGTTAAATCTTCCTGTGCTCTGACTGGTGGATAGCTCCAGCCAGCCACCAATCAGCATGCTGACAGCTATTCACTCCTTGGCTGCCAGCTGGGAGGCAGATAGAGAATGCTGCTCAGATGCTCTGATTATGTGTAATCCACAATCAGAGTGTCTGGGGAGCATCTTTCTTTGCCTGCCTCTATGCACAGAGTGAGTACTCTCAAAGGCTCCGGAGACAACAGCCTGCCCTTGCTGCCAACCATGCCTTGTAGTGGCACACATACCACTTATTTACTTGTTCTGGTACTAGCAATAGAACACCATGTCTGTACAGGGCATAGAAAAGGAGCTCTCTCAGGCTCCAAGGCAAAATATCAAAAATGTTATAAAAGAAACCTATTAATTTGCAAGGCTCCCTTGGAGATCACACAAGAATGTCTCTCTCATTATAACTGCATCCATCATGACTTCTGGAATCAATATACCAATGTTAATCATGAATACCAATGTACTGCCAAATCAATAATCCATTGTGGAACACAGTATAAAATATTGATGTCAATGTTTATTGATAAAGGCTTAAATGTGTGGTGCAGATAAAATGATTCTACATATCCCTTCTGATATGCAGATTTGTGAGCCCGGGAGAAAGAGAATTGTGTATTAGGACATAAATAATTGTTTAGTGCAGTGATAAGACACAGAAAGACTTATACATGAAATACTTGGTTTAATGACTGTACTAAAATATGTTCTGATTTATGAGATGCTTACAAGAGGAGTTTATCTCATTAAAGTTATTGTGTTCTGCTTTTTTTTTGAGTTGATCTTTAGATTTGCTGTCTTTTATATATTTTCATGTATCTATTATAAAGTAAGGAAGTGGTAACAGCAACTAGTAGCTCTTATTACAGGATAGACAAACCAATACACTAATACCATTCTAGCTAACATCTTACAAAAGGGATACAAGCTATAATGAACTACTCTGACATCTACTTAGGAGCTGTGGGCATTTTGGCTACTTGCTTAGCATCTGGTGCAATTCACCAACAATACATTTATAAGCGGGAACAATTTAGGAGATATCCTAAAGACTTAAATTCTGTATGTAAATAATCACCCTTCATAGGCAACTAACAACCTTAAACTTTTTCTGGTTTCCAGTGAACGGTTGCCTGTAGTCTCAGTGATGTCACTAGTTTCAGGTAACTGGATAGGCTGCATTTTCAGTGATGTCACTGGTTCCTAATGAATGTATAGGCTGCATTCGTAGTGATGTCACTGGTTTCTAGAATTAATTTGTTCTAGTAGGAAGCTGCTACTGAGTTCAGAATAATACTGTTAAACAGGGTATCCTACTGTTTAGTGATTCCCTCCAGGAGGCAATAGATGCCTATGTGGGGCTTGATTTATTCAAATCACGTACTGTAGCCCCATCCACTGACCATCATGGTACTTCTAGGGGGTGAGGGCTTGATGATGCAAATTGCATCATCAAGTCCTGGCCAGTCCCTAGCAACACTAGGGGCCAGATTTACTAAGCTGCGGGTTTGGAAAAGTGGAGATGTTGCCCATAGCAACTAATCAGATTCTAGCTGACATTTCCTAGTATGCAAGAGTTAAATGAGATCTAGAATCTGATTGGTTGCTATAGGCAACATCTCCACTTTTCCAAACCTGCAGCTTAGTAAACCTGGTCCCAGGAATACTAGTGTTATTAGGCAGAGAGGGCAAGACTTGAGGTTTTCATAAAATCACGGCCTCAAGCCCAGTGCGGGAGACTTGCCTCTCCCGAATTTGGGGAGTCTCCCGGATATTCCAGGAGAGTTGGCAACCTTGCCGTTAAATCAATTGTAGGTCCTGAGATTTTCATAGACTGGAATAGCCAGAATCTTTAAATGTGAAGCACAAACACGGTTATTGGAATGACTGATTGATAAGATTCCACATCTGCTGTGTAGGCAAAGAGCGATTTGTTGTCACCTGAAAGCTGCAACAGAAGGTCACTATTTGATTTAGGAAAGTATAGATGAAAGAATCTCTGTCTTTTCTGTGACACAAGCATGTGTCTGAAGTCATATTTTCTCTTTAGTGGGGACAGAGCATATCATATTCCAGATGCCACCCGCCACATGAAAGCCATAGCACCACTCTGCATGAATTGCTTAACATGAAATGTAGCCACTTTTTGTTGAATTACTTTGATGCCTGAAGCATTTCTATAACTCAAGCTGTTTGATGAAGGTGCAAAGAGCAATGATGTGCTGTAACCATTAGCAACAGTGATTAGTTTCACTACACTAGATTGCTAAGAGCAGTGTGTGATCGTCTGCTGTGGGCTGCATCCGTGGTTAAATAAGCCTAAGTTCTTTCACATATCCTCTACATCAGTTTACGGGCACAGTATTCAGAGCCAGTGACTGAGGGAGGTGGTGGCAGGAGTATGGAGAGGAAGCAAACACAAGGGACTGATAAAAAGGGGTGAATCATTAAATAGTGGCAATAGGGGTAAGTCAGCAGGAGGTAGACAGGTAATAATATTGACAGGCATTTGCAGCTTTTAAAGACACTGGGCCTGATCAAGAGCGGAGCACAAATAGACATCCATTGTGCAAAGGCAAATGCACACAGCGGTGCCTTAGGATTGCATGCAATTACAGGATGTAGTGTATAGACACATAGGACCTGATCCACACCTACACTCGGGTGCGTTTTTACGGTGGTCGTAAGCACAAAAACGGCTATTTGTACTTATTACGCATGCATGGGGCAGATATTACGCTCAGAAATTCTGTGCGTATGGGCCTTGAGCGTAACAGCTTCGTAACAACGCTCGAGGGGGCGTGTCTGCCATATGAAATCTGTAAATACGCACCGTGGGCGGGGTGAGGCATTTAAATCGTACAGTATGGGTGTGCTAAGCGTCGTAACTACGCACAGAGCTTACGGACGCCCGCGGTTACGATCAGTAAAGTTAGGGAAGTATTTGCTGGGCGTAAGAAAGCAAAACTAAGTGCGACTACGGGGAGTGCATTGTAGGTACGCTGGCGTAAATACGCAACGCACATGAGCGTTTCATGAGCGTAGGTCTGGATTAGGCCCATAGGACATACCTACTATGCACTCCCCCCATCCTGCCGTAGTTACACTGCCTTACGCCGGCTGCGGGATGTAGCAAAGAGCTGCCCATAACTGCTGAGCCCAGCCCTTCCTGACTAATTAGAATGCCTCCCCCCGCCGACATTCCCTAACTACAGCGTATTTACGGTGATTGTTATTATAGTTATTGCGGTGCACCTCCGTCAGACTGTAATTGTCACAGAATAATAGCAAACAATTTCTAATAAAATCATGGAAAAAAAATAATTTTTTCTTACTTTATGTAAAAATAATTGAATACATACACAATGATCTAACACATGCAGAATACATCACCAGCGATTTCTGAGACTTTTCACTTCTTTTGTAGGGTCAGTAATAGGTTTCAGAAGGTGTGGACTTAAGCAGGGTACACACTGAGGCTTTTCAGCAGATAAGCTTTCCAATCACACAATCAATAGACCATGATTCCGGATTCACAACCCCGGATGTATTGCACATACGACCTTAATTTGCCGATAGTAGCTACTACGCATGTGTGGTAACTAATTTACGTAATCTACGTATCGTTTTGTTATGTAGATTGCGTATATGTCTTTAAGACCACATACGCGCAATCTACGTAACGAAACGATACATAAATTATGTGAAAAAGTTACCACGTATGCGTAGTAGCTACTCTCTGGGCCCATTTCAGCAGATATCTTCACCAGACGGTGTGTACTGTCGAAAGATGCTCAAAAATCTTTTGAAACAGTTTGTTGATTTGATCTCTTGGAGCTCCTAATATGGAAAGATATCTTTTGCTTTTTGCAAGTGTGTTCTGTGTTTATTAGGAGCTCTTTGGATGTGAATGTGTGCTCTTGAGTTCTGAGCATGTGCAGTGTGAATATATGCAAAGATACGCTACATGATCTGGCGTATGTTCATCTCTGCATCGGGCCAACCAAGATGGAGAAGGTGAGAGTTCCAGTAGTGAGGAACAGCACAAGAGAAGTCCAAGGCAGAGTTATCAGGTTTGGAGAGCTGTAGCAGTTGTGGGGAGAGAAAAATGAGTATGTGAAAGTGTGCATAAAGAGGAAGTTAAGGTGAGGGTTGCATACCCCGCAACTGTCCCGATTTAAGCTTTCGGGGGACTGTCCCGCTGTCACGCCTGCCCCAGAATATGTCCCGAGAGATCAGTCTCGCGGGACAAATGAACTTTTTTTTTTTTAAAGCCCTGCTGTGTTATATGCGGCAGGACTCTGCAGAGCACAGGACACGTAATACAGCGTTCCAACGGGAGCCCTATAGGAGTTTTGGTCCAACAGGGCTCCCATTGGAGCCCTGTATTACGTGTCCTGTGCTCTGTTACGTGGCCGCAGAGCAGACGCCACCGGGCAGACGAAGAGGCAAGATGTGTGAGCACCGCGCAGGAAGACTTCAACGGTAAGTAAGTAATTTAATAGCGTCTGGCAATTGGGGGCAGAGGCTGGCAATGGGGATGGACATGAAAACATTGGAGGCACTGGCAATAGGGGCATAAGGAGGCTAGCACTGGTTATTAATTTGGGGGGCAGGCATGGAGACAGGCACAGACATTAGGGGCAGACATGGAGGCAGGTAGTGGCATATGGGGGCAGATGGAGGCTGGCAATTGGGGGCATAAGGAGACTGGCACTACAATTAATTTGGGGGCAGACTTGGAGGCAGGCACAGATAATAGGAGCATATATGGAGGCAGGTACTGGCATATGGGGGTACATGAAGGCTGGCTTTGTGAATAGGGGGCAGATGGAGGCTGGCACTGGCATATGTGGGCAGATGGAGGCTGGCAATAGACAGATGGAGGCTGGCATTAAGGGGGCAGATGGAAGCTGGCATTAAGGGGGCAGGTGAAGGCTGGCAATAAGAGGGCAGGTGGAGGATGGCTTTTAAGGATGGAGGCTGGCAAATAGGGGGGCAAATGGAGGCTGGCATTAAGTGTAGAGGCTGGCATTAAGGGGGCAGTTGGAAAGCTGGCAATAATAATAAGAGCCAGACATGGAGGCTGGCCATATGAACAAGGGACAGACATGGATGCTGGACAAATAATAAAGGAGAAGACATTTAATAAAGGGGTAGACATATGGAGGCATGACAAATAAACAGGGGAAAGACATATGGATGCTGAACATAATAATAAGGGACAGTCATGGATGCTGGACAAATAATAAAGGGGCAGATATGGAGGCCGGGGGCCTGATTCAGAGATCCGTCGGCGATGGGATCGCAAATATACGCAAGTGGCAGGTCGGAGCAGGTTACATCCCACTGAATAAACAGTCACTCCCCTTGCAAACAGCGGCCGGACCTAAAGTTAGATCTGCATTGACTTGCCCTATCTGGCCGCACTCACTTCCGACCTTATGTGTATTAGTTGCGTATATATTTAGGGTCCTAAGTCTGTAAGCGCGCTCACTTTCCCTCATCTCAATGCCTCCCCCGCCCATTTCTATGCAAATCCTTCGGTTCGTAGATTTCCGCAATTGTTCCCGACCGATTCACAAGTTTGACCTTAAGGCATTTTCGACCCCATCAACATAGACGGCGTTGCACTATTACTACGCATGCGCAGTTGATGCAAAATCGATCCAACCCTAAATATACGCACCTAACTATCGTTAGTATCAGAGCTCTGAATCAGGCCCCGGATGTTTAAACGGGCCGACATATGGAGGCTGGACAAATAATAAGGGGCAGACATATGGATGGCTAAATTATTAAAAGAGGCATGCACTAGACACGCTATCATGCTCATGCCAGACACACCCACTTTCCCCAGACATGCCCACTGGGCGGTACAAGACACACCCCTTCTACCAGGCCGCGAAAATTTGTCCCTCTTTACAATTCTCAAATGTTGGGAGGTATGGGGTTGAATCAGACTCCATGGGGTAGGGTAGACAGTGTAGCAGCTGCTGATTAGTGCAGGCTGGTAAAGAATGATTGGAGAAGAAAATGAGACAAGCAGCGTTTTGGGTAGACTGGAATGAAGAAAGGCAAGAATCATGATTATACTGATTCTGATACAGGATACATTACAAAGAGTGGTAGTAAAATAATTAGGAGTGGACATGAATGTGGGGCACGTAAATTTGTCCTTTGGTAAGTACTGCGCATGCGCACCATAGAAAATACGCTCCGTAACGTAGCGTAATTGTGAACGTATGGGCCATTCACGTATGTGTCACGTAAATACTTACTTGTGGGCGTGCCAATTTTACGTGTGTCCAAAATACGTCTGACATACGTGAAGTAGGCGGGGGGTGGTATTTAAAGTGTACAGTATGGGCGTGCTTAGCTGCGTAAATTCGTCTAGCCCATACATACGTGTGCGTATGACTGAGGTTACATTGGAAAAAGTTAAGATAGGGTTTGGAAAGCGTATCTTGACAAAATACGTACGTTCAAGAGGTGTGCCGAGGGGAGTGTAGCGATTTTACTCGCTACGCGAATAAACGTACAACAAACGTAGTTCTGGATCTACCCCTTTGTCTACAAAGTATAGCAATGGTAATAAAAATCTGTAGCACATAAACACATAATATTCAGGGTGGGTGCAATTATTCATTTAGGATTCATGAAGAAACTTTGATAACACACTGATTGTGAAAAGTTTCTTGCTAAAGTCTTGTTAAAAATGTAAAATCAGCATAGGATAAAATAAACAAGCCTTTATTTGTTCAATTTAAAAACACACATCCATTGATTAAAAACACGCAGCAGGTGTGGGCTGCATTAAGTAAGAGAAGAAGCATGGCCTCACAGCAAACAATATGGTTCTTTGACTTACAAGTGGCCGAGGGCTACCTGCGCATATGTTAGTTTTCACAAGGCACTCCTACCTGCGAATCAGTCCTAACTCCATGCCCATACTGTACATTAGTAGCCCGTGTGCAGCTCATTTATATGCGGGACTCGTTCCGTGCGGATGTGTGCATCAGTCCTAAGTCTGACCTGTGTATGTGATTTAGTCGGCCAGGGTTTCCGTGCGTATATTTAGATTCTGGGCATGCTCAGTTTAACTGGTCGTAAAAATACGCATGTAGATTCTACACTTACTTAAGTGTGAATACGGTCCACAGCATGCACGCACAGTGGAGCAGACACACATAATGCACAGATATATGCACATCCACATCTATAATGAATGTAACAAACAAAATCAAATGTTTAAGTCATTGCCATTACCCAAATATGTATTTTATATGATGGGGCAGCACAGTGCTGAGGTCATGAGTTCGATTCCCGTGCTAGGTCTTATCTGTGTTGAGTTTGTACTGTATGTTCTCCCCATGTCCACACATAGGGCCTGATCCAGAGCTACGATGTTACACTGAGCGCTGTAGCGCTCAGCGTAACATCGCTGTTCTGGCCCGACACTCCCCCTTGTAGGAGCGTATTAACTCTCCCTTACGCCGGCTGAAGGCTACCCTAACTTCAGCCGGCGTAAGGAAGGGGCCATACGCTCGCACAGGTGCGTATGGCCGCTTAGCACGCCCCCCCACCCTCATTTACTTACCTCCCCCCGCCCACCAGCTATGAATTAAGCCACACTGCATTACAGTTACTATTTGGCCACAAATGTTTTTTTTTTTTAGTTATGTAACAATTGAGCACACTGCCATACTTAGGGCCTGATCCAGACCTACGCCAATGTGCTGTGCTTACTAAAGCACAGCATATCGGCGTTCACTTCCCCCGACACTCCCGCCGTGCGGCGTATGCCCCCCTTCCTTACGCCGGCTGAAGGCTACCCAACATCTGCCCGGCGCATGCGCATTACGGCTACGGCCTCCGTACTAGCGACGGCGGCCGTAGCTCTGGATCAGGCCCATATTCTCTGTAAAGCACTATGTTATCTGATAGCGCTCTATAAAAACCTGTTCATAAATAATTCTGTGTTTTAAATTCCTAAATTACATGAAATGATTCTATCCTCAAAATTATCATTAAATTGGTACTTTATAAAAAAAAAATGAAATGGAATACATAGCCTTAAATGGTGTTCTTTCTCATCCTACAATTAAGTTGTTCTATTTTTTCAGCTGAGTCTTTATGGATGTGTGGTGAGCTTTCCAGTCAAAGCGAGTGATTCTCATGCAGTGAATGTGCCGGCCGGTGTCACAGGTTGCTGGGGATATTCTAATTATAGACTTGCTCTGCGTCGCATGCAGTCAAAAGTCACTCACTTGTATCCTGCACTCGCATATGGAATGCAATTTCCTTCATTACTTAATGCTGTGGGATCCTGTTAGTAGTCTCCTTGCAAATGTCAGCATTTAGCAGTTTTTTCTATCATACTCAGATATAATAATTACATTTTTTATTATTTATTAAACACACATATATACGCTTGCTATACACATGTCTACTCTAAACATGTCAATATGTCATCCTCTCCATGGATCGGATCCTGTCCCCAGCACGAAAGCCAAATTCTGCATGCTAGATGTGTCACTGGCAACGCGCATTCCAGTTGTTGTGCAACAGATCTCCAGTTGCACAGAACTCCGCCCACCTCAACCCAGTAACCCTATACAGTAGGGGAGGGTTTTAGGGGTTAGGTGCGAATCAGAGGTTGTACGGACCGCTGATCCACACGGGTGACTTAAGGCTGCTTTATGTCACCTAAAGTCCACACGAGAGGGGAGTGACATGAAGGTTCACACCCCTCTTCCATGCAGACACTAGCTAGAGACGTAAAATCGCTTTTGTAGCAGCTGCGCATACGCGCTGCAGATGTTACGACACATAACTCTGAATGTACGTACCCTCCTAGTATCAAGAGCGTAACTACCAACGAAGGCGTGTGCCAGCCATATGATACCCGTAATTATGCTTTAGAGGCGGGGTGAGGTATTTAAAGCGTACAGTATGGGCGTGCTTACGTACGTCAGTAGTTACACTTTGAAAAGTTAAGGTAGGGTTTTGGAAGCGTAAAACGGCCAAAGTACGTACAAGCGAGGAATGCCTCAGGGACTGCATAAAAAATACGCTAGCGTAAATATGCTACACGATGAAACGTAACAAGCACTTAGGTCTGGATCTACCCCCATGTTACATATATCATTCTACTAACACCTTCTCTTTATGTTACATATATCAGCCTTCTCTCCATGTTACATATATCATCCTAATCTCCCCTTCTCTCCATGTTACATATATCATCCTAATTTCCCCTTCTCTCCATGTTACATATATCATCCTT
>WWET01000144.1:1042121-1052473 GCA_011038615.1 Limnodynastes dumerilii | reverse complement strand
TCTCCTCTCCTCTGACCAGTGGAAACATCATCTCACAACTCATTCTATTTGCACAATAAATATGCATCTCTTACATTGCAACATGGCCAAGGTACAGACCACCACCACCACGATCCTCTCCTCTGACCAGTGGAAACATCATCTCACAACTCATTCTATTTGCACAATAAATATGCATCTCTTACATTGCAACATGGTTTTGCCAAGGTACAAATCTGACCCCTTTAACTGCAAGGTTTAGAGTCACTGCAGATATACCGTAGGACCGGTTTCACAGGTAAGTACAGCTGTATCCGCAGTGTCCTTTCTAGACCTAGCAGAGCCCAGGGCAGAAACCCTCCCCCCATACTATCCTGGACTTTTAGAAATGGAATTTTCAGAACACTTTAAAAATAAATAAATAAATAAAAAAAGCTATGCATCCAGCCTTTTACTTCCATCCCCTTGTATGTGCCCAGCCAGCCACTTCTGCCAATTTTTGTGTGTCCTTTATAAATGTTCAGCCTCCTTTTGTGCCCTCTTATGAGTTCAGTCTCTTTTTGTGCCCACATATATGTCTAGCCTCCTTTTATGCCCCCTTATATGTGCCCTGCCTCCTTTTCTGCCCCTTATAGGTGTCCAGCCTACTTTTCTGCCCCCTTATATGTGCCCAGTTTCCTTCTGTGTCCCCTTAAATGTGTTCAGCCTCCTTATGTGCCCCTTTATTTGTGCCCAGCCTTTCAACTTTTCAACTAATAAAATCCTATTCTAAACTTACTTTTACCTTCTTTATCCTTCCTCTGTGGTGCAGTGCTATTCAGCTCAACTGTCCTGGATATACAGGGCTCCTACGGGAGCCCTGTAGGACCAAATCTTTTCCAATGAATAACGCTGTCCCAGAGCATTATTTAATGAAAAAGATTTGGTATATACAGGACAGTTAAGCTGAATGATGCCGGCTGCATCTGTTTTCTGATGAGGCCGGTGTCTGTGTGAGCCAAAGTCTATGTGACCGCAGCTCAGGGTAGAGTAGCGTCACCTAAAGGGTTGCTGCCTGTGCAATAGCACAACTTGCCCGCCCCTAGAAACGGCCCTGTGTATCCACACCTAACTCACTCTTCCTACCCCGCAACACCCTCCCGATTTTAGGATCCTTATGGCACTTAAGAGTGACTTCCTTAAGTTCTTAAGAAGGACAATATGAACGGAGATCCCTTCCCCTGCCCTCCCCGGCTAAGTTAAATACCTCCTCCACCTTCCTTCTTAAATAACTACATTCTGTCTTTAGAGAACACACATGGTCAATCTCCATAACTAAATGTTCCTACAACTGCTGTGTTTGCGTCCAGGTAAGTTTTCTTCAGCCTAACCCTTCCCCTAACTCTAAGCACCCTCATCCTTCACCCTCCCCTCTCCTCAGTCTAATTCTCAACTGTTGGCACTGATACAGCTGTCATTAAGCTGTTAGCTGTGTTAGCGTTAAATATGAGATTGCTGAGGGGGCAACTACATCCCCTCTGTACATACACCGAGCTGTCGATGTTTTGTGCATAGGATACAAAATGATATAAAATTCATCCCTTCATCCCTTCATAAATCCAACTTCTGGCTTTATGAAGGGACAAATAAGCCATGATAATCCAGAAGCACCCCCATTATCCACCAATATATAATGTTGGTCAACTGATATAATTATTGGGTAATGCTTGCCTCATTTTCACAGCTATTTCTTATAGGATTCGCCTCTTCCCATGTTTTCAGCCTGCAGATGTTAACACCCATCAATCGTCTTTTAATTGCTCAGTCTTAGACATATTTAAAACCAGGTCAAAAGTGAACTCTCAGCCAACTTTATATACAATATATATATATATGTGGTTGTCGGTTCGGCCGGCCCTATTCTGACAATGATATTTTGGCAAATAAAAATTTGCTATTGGGAATGATTACTTATTTCCACCTGTTACCAATAGCAATAGGCTGCTGCAGCGGGATAAGGTTAAGGTTAGGGCTTAAAGGGAAGGTTAGGGTTAGACTGCAGGACATACACGAAGGTGGCCCAAGGCATAGGCGGTATAGGCGGCCGCCTAGGGGCCCGCAGATCAGGGGGCCCTGTGCCTAGTCCGGCCCCCACCCGCCGCTGACTAGCCTGACTTGAACTAAAGACCCTCAGGGTACCGCATCGCATGCCCTGTCCGCACTCCATTGAGGGTATGAATCACAGTTGTGAAAAACTGTACCAGCACCGTGAGGCAATCCGCAGACGGCAGGTTCAGTCTGACCTGAACTCTTCTCCGCCCCAATGTCGTTCACGGCTATGCAGCTGCCTATTAATCATCCTGACGTACGCTGATGTGAAGACAGGACGCGCCGCGGAGGAATCACAGTCTGAGTAAAAAGAAGGAGTCGGGAGAGGACGCTGTTAAGGTAAGAAGAAGAATTGTGTTTGTGTACATCTGTGGCTAGGCATAATAAAGCAGGCAATGGAGCAATTGGCTGGGCTGCCGCACAGTGACAGAAGAGGGTGACAGAAAAAGATAAAAATATAAGAGGGGGCAATGGCATACCAAAGGTGATGGCCCTGGGCAGAAAAACAGTACGGGCAGTATATTATATTATATTATATTATACTATACTATATTATACCTTATTTTATTAGACTATATTATATTATACTATATTATATTATGCTATACTATATTATATTATACTATACTATATTATATTATATTTTATTATATTATACTATACTATACTATATTATATTATATTATATTATACTATACTATATTATATTATACTATACTATATCATATTATATTATACTATACTATATCATATTATATTATACTATACTATATCATATTATATTATACTATACTATATCATATTATATTATACTATACTATATCATATTATATTATACTATACTATATCATATTATATTATACTATACTATATCATATTATATTATACTATACTATATCATATTATATTATACTATACTATATCATATTATATTATACTATACTATATCATATTATATTATACTATACTATATCATATTATATTATACTATACTATATCATATTATATTATACTATACTATATCATATTATATTATACTATACTATATCATATTATATTATACTATACTATATCATATTATATTATACTATACTATATCATATTATATTATACTATACTATATCATATTATATTATACTATACTATATCATATTATATTATACTATACTATATCATATTATATTATACTATACTATATCATATTATATTATACTATACTATATCATATTATATTATACTATACTATATCATATTATATTATACTATACTATATCATATTATATTATACTATACTATATCATATTATATTATACTATACTATATCATATTATATTATACTATACTATATCATATTATATTATACTATACTATATCATATTATATTATACTATACTATATCATATTATATTATACTATACTATATCATATTATATTATACTATACTATATCATATTATATTATACTATACTATATCATATTATATTATACTATACTATATCATATTATATTATACTATACTATATCATATTATATTATACTATACTATATCATATTATATTATACTATACTATATCATATTATATTATACTATACTATATCATATTATATTATACTATACTATATCATATTATATTATACTATACTATATCATATTATATTATACTATACTATATCATATTATATTATACTATACTATATCATATTATATTATACTATACTATATCATATTATATTATACTATACTATATCATATTATATTATACTATACTATATCATATTATATTATACTATACTATATCATATTATATTATACTATACTATATCATATTATATTATACTATACTATATCATATTATATTATACTATACTATATCATATTATATTATACTATACTATATCATATTATATTATACTATACTATATCATATTATATTATACTATACTATATCATATTATATTATACTATACTATATCATATTATATTATACTATACTATATCATATTATATTATACTATACTATATCATATTATATTATACTATACTATATCATATTATATTATACTATACTATATCATATTATATTATACTATACTATATCATATTATATTATACTATACTATATCATATTATATTATACTATACTATATCATATTATATTATACTATACTATATCATATTATATTATACTATACTATATCATATTATATTATACTATACTATATCATATTATATTATACTATACTATATCATATTATATTATACTATACTATATCATATTATATTATACTATACTATATCATATTATATTATACTATACTATATCATATTATATTATACTATACTATATCATATTATATTATACTATACTATATCATATTATATTATACTATACTATATCATATTATATTATACTATACTATATCATATTATATTATACTATACTATATCATATTATATTATACTATACTATATCATATTATATTATACTATACTATATCATATTATATTATACTATACTATATCATATTATATTATACTATACTATATCATATTATATTATACTATACTATATCATATTATATTATACTATACTATATCATATTATATTATACTATACTATATCATATTATATTATACTATACTATATCATATTATATTATACTATACTATATCATATTATATTATACTATACTATATCATATTATATTATACTATACTATATCATATTATATTATACTATACTATATCATATTATATTATACTATACTATATCATATTATATTATACTATACTATATCATATTATATTATACTATACTATATCATATTATATTATACTATACTATATCATATTATATTATACTATACTATATCATATTATATTATACTATACTATATCATATTATATTATACTATACTATATCATATTATATTATACTATACTATATCATATTATATTATACTATACTATATCATATTATATTATACTATACTATATCATATTATATTATACTATACTATATCATATTATATTATACTATACTATATCATATTATATTATACTATACTATATCATATTATATTATACTATACTATATCATATTATATTATACTATACTATATCATATTATATTATACTATACTATATCATATTATATTATACTATACTATATCATATTATATTATACTATACTATATCATATTATATTATACTATACTATATCATATTATATTATACTATACTATATCATATTATATTATACTATACTATATCATATTATATTATACTATACTATATCATATTATATTATACTATACTATATCATATTATATTATACTATACTATATCATATTATATTATACTATACTATATCATATTATATTATACTATACTATATCATATTATATTATACTATACTATATCATATTATATTATACTATACTATATCATATTATATTATACTATACTATATCATATTATATTATACTATACTATATCATATTATATTATACTATACTATATCATATTATATTATACTATACTATATCATATTATATTATACTATACTATATCATATTATATTATACTATACTATATCATATTATATTATACTATACTATATCATATTATATTATACTATACTATATCATATTATATTATACTATACTATATCATATTATATTATACTATACTATATCATATTATATTATACTATACTATATCATATTATATTATACTATACTATATCATATTATATTATACTATACTATATCATATTATATTATACTATACTATATCATATTATATTATACTATACTATATCATATTATATTATACTATACTATATCATATTATATTATACTATACTATATCATATTATATTATACTATACTATATCATATTATATTATACTATACTATATCATATTATATTATACTATACTATATCATATTATATTATACTATACTATATCATATTATATTATACTATACTATATCATATTATATTATACTATACTATATCATATTATATTATACTATACTATATCATATTATATTATACTATACTATATCATATTATATTATACTATACTATATCATATTATATTATACTATACTATATCATATTATATTATACTATACTATATCATATTATATTATACTATACTATATCATATTATATTATACTATACTATATCATATTATATTATACTATACTATATCATATTATATTATACTATACTATATCATATTATATTATACTATACTATATCATATTATATTATACTATACTATATCATATTATATTATACTATACTATATCATATAGAATGTTGATCTCACAAGGTCATAGAATGTTGGCCTCACAGGGTCACAGAATGTTGGCCTTACAAGGTTATAGAATGTTGATCTCACATGCTCATAGAATTGCCTTGACAAAGCTAACGCGAAACGCGCGTCGGCGGCAGAGGAGAGCAGACCCGGCCGTCAGCAGATCTAGCCACCTGCATTACAGCAACAATTCTTTCCCACAGTTGCGATCTTCGTACCGGTAAGACTGTTCCCTGCAGTTCAGGGACAGCGAGGGCTCCTTTCAGGAGCGAAGCGCCGCCGTGAGGCGGTTTTGTTATTTTCTTTGTTATTTTGTAGCAGTTAGGATTTGGTATAGCTGTCTTACCGGTAACCTTCTACCTACATTCCTAATTACTACTGTTGGGGACGTTGTTGCGGTTTGAATATATCTGGCAATATTGTCCATGTAACTTAGTACTCCTATACTCACCGATTTTTTGCAGGTGTCTTTATTTGCTATCCGTGTGACGGCTGTGAGGTCTTTGTTTCGCTCCTCCATTTTGCAGGGATTTCACCCTGTCAGATTTACCTGACAATTATCACAAATTCTAATGCGATAATTTTTTTGCTAGCTTTTTTAGTCCATTTTATGCATTCATGCAATGTAGATCATTAAAAGTTACATTTTAGTTTTTACTGCAATAGGTGAGCATTATGAAATACGGTCCCTTTTTTCTTTACCAATTTTCGATGCTCATAGAGTGTTGGCCTCACAAGGTCATAGAATGTTGATCTCACAAGGTCATAGAATGTTGATCTCACAAGGTCATAGAATGTTGGCCTCACAGGGTCACAGAATGT
The DNA here is from genome assembly GCA_011038615.1 of Limnodynastes dumerilii. Classification (NCBI taxonomy): domain Eukaryota; kingdom Metazoa; phylum Chordata; class Amphibia; order Anura; family Limnodynastidae; genus Limnodynastes; species Limnodynastes dumerilii. The sequence continues at coordinate 1,045,252 of WWET01000144.1, read as the reverse complement.
TGGCCTCACAAGGTCATAGAATGTTGATCTCACATGCTCATAGAATGTTGGCCTCACAAGGTCATAGAATACTGGCCTCACATGCTCATAGAATGTTGGCCTCACAAGGTCATAGAATAGAATGGCCTTACATACTCATAGAACAGGGTTGCTGAGCAAGTGCCAGATTTGGAAAGAGGGGTGTGATTTACCCCTCCCCATCGAGAGTTCTGCTGGCACCCTTGAATCCATTTTCATCAATCTACTTCTAAATTCTCTATCAATTATGAGTGTTCATGTCTTTTGGAGCCAATGGGCCAGATCCAGACTTAAGTTCACTTTAAGTACGATAGCGTAGTGTAGTTACGCATTACTAAGTATAATGCACTCCCCGGGTACTCCCCTTGAACGCACGTAATTTAGCTGATTACGAGTTCAAAACCCTACCTTAACTTTTCCTTGCGTATCTGCGGTCTGATATATCACCTTCTCGTACGTTCTGCCTCACCCAGCCCATACTGTACAATTTAAATGCTAAATGCCTCCCTCCACCTACAATGCGTATTTTCGGCTTGCGTAGGGATGACAGACCCCTCCGTACGTGGTTACAAACAAGTTACATACGATCAGAGTTTTGATGCGTAACATCTACCGTGCACATGCGCAGTGCGTTCCCACAGTCAGATTTACGCATGCGTAAATTCGCTGTTGTACTTAAGTCTGGATCTGGGCCAATGACTTTATTCTGTTCAGCACAGAGAAAACCCATAGGACACAAGGAGACCAGACACAACACAGGTGCTAAGAGCTGAACTCATAACCCCCGTGTAAGTCATTTTTTCTATTGCATTGCATCCATAATTTACAATTTATGCAAATCACACCTGAAGCCCCGCCCTCTGTCTCATAAAAGCTGCCATTCATCGAGCTCCTAAGAGGGGATTATCTTGGAATGAGATTTTGCTTTCTATGAAATAGGTTGTTGTCTGTTAAGAAGTAAAATAAATAGCTAATTACTATTTGGAAAATAAATTAATATAATCTCATCCCTGTTATGATAGATCCCCTTAAGGAAACAGCTTATTCCTCATAAAGGACTTTTTAAACCTTCACCGGTATGAAATATGCTGCTCTCTGAATGCAGATCTATTATTTATAGCCCTGAAATTTACATTAGAATTGAGCAGGTTGTGTGAGTGTAATTCTGTCCTTTTCTAAGATTTACTAGGAAACTATTTGGGACCTCGAGCAATGACACCTAGCTGAGCTTTTGCAGAGTGCTTGGAAGAATAGTGTGTAATACCTGAACACTCGAGTGTTCTGCATAAACAAATAAATCTAATTACCGTGCGCACCGTGACAGATGTAACAAGGAGAAACCAATAGCAGAAAGAAAAGTGTTTCTTTGCAGAATAAAAGGATGTTTAGTTGGAGGGTTATGCATCATAACAAATATACAGCCTGCATTTCTCAAATGGAAATTTTCCATGTAACAGACCGTTCATCTTATTAATCTGTTGGAAGGAATAAAAGATTGGACACCTTAAAACTACGGAACGCAGGCTCTAATTTTACTGTCTTTTCGCTGACTGCAGCTACTGCTGTAGATAAACCTGGAAACCTAGCAGGAAAAGAGAATTTGCAATCATTATATAAAACCTTCTACCTTATAAAGGGTTACCGCTTCAAAAGACTTATGATACGGCTGACAGCTGAATCGTGGCTGGATCAGTGGAAGACATAGTAGTAATACAGAAAATTCCTAATGGGAACGGATATTATGTTGAATGGCCCTATTTTGACAAGTACCCGTTCCAATTAGCAGATAGGTTAGGGTTAGGCAGCGGCACATGGCAGGTTAGGGTTAAGCAGCTAGAAGTGGAAGGTTAGGTTTAGGCTGGGGAACAAGAAGAGTTAGGGTTAGGATGCGGGAGAGGGAGGTCTAACAAATGGATGGGGAAGATTAGAGTTAGGTTGCAGGACAGGGAGGGTTAAGGTTAGGGAGCTAGAAGGGGAAGGTTAGGTTTAGGCTACGGGACAGGGAGTGTTAGTGTTAGGGTTAAGGGATGGTTAACATACCTGTCGCCGTTGTAATTTTTTAAAGATGCTCCAGGTGCTGTCACAACGCTTTCTGGCTGGAAACAGGTCACTTTTGCATTGTCGTTGCCATTATACTGTGAGGGTGAGGCAGCTGACCATGGCGACAAACCATCCCCCTTTTAAACTTTGGGGTAGATTTATTGTATGGCTTCTAAGGGTAAAAGTGAAGATGTCACCCTAAAAAAGCAATGAAATTCTAGTAATAACTTAACTAACAGGTTTTCAAAGAGCGATTTTAAATGGAAGTTTAGAGGAAAGTCATTCCACAGAGTGGGTGCAGCTCAAAAGAAGTTCTTTTAGACAATGGTTAAGGTCTACACGGGAGCCATTTTAAACTCTATGTTAAAAAAAAAAAAACATATTCAAAGAAACAGACAGTTATTTGTAACATTGGATGGCATTTAAGCAAGTATTACAACCTATAATAAATGTGACAGCAATGCTGGAATATGCGGAGGGCTACAGGTGGAGACTTAATGCAGCCTGAGGATTTGCCTTTGGCCATCACTGAGATAGATGACAAGTAGACACTGGCTGGTAGCTAAGATCAACACCTCCATTTTCTGAGTCACAAAATCCATCGAGCACCATAGGTCCCAATGGGTTTTCTATGGCATACTGCAATTCACTTTCACAAAAGCTGTCCCCATTCTCTAATGACATCCAGGGAGGTGGATTTCCCTCGTACTCAGCAAAATCTAAAATAATTGTGGTACCCAAACAAGGCAAAGAGCAAGCACTTCACTCCAACTGCAGAGCCATTGCTTTATTAAACACTAATTTCAGGTGTTGAATATAAGGTTCAGGCCTCTAGGGACTACGGGCCTGATCCAGAGCTACGATGTTACACTGAGCGCTGTAGCACTCAGCATAACATCGCTGCTCTGGCCCAACACTTCCCCTTGTAGGAGCGTATTAACTCTCCCTTACGCCGGCTGAAGGCTACCCTAACTTCAGCCGGCGTAAGGGAGAGTTGATACCCTGGGACGGCGCCGTAAGTACGTTAACGCCGCCCTCCCAGCCTCATTACCCTCCCTCCCCCCGCCCCCCTC
>WWET01000144.1:1014430-1025282 GCA_011038615.1 Limnodynastes dumerilii | reverse complement strand
TCAGCTTTATTTTAGCAGTACATTTATTTTGTCGTTTGCAGAGGATCAACCAAAATGTAAAAAAAATATATATATATATTTTTTAATTTAAAAATGTTACTTTTTATGGATCATTTGTTGACATTATATTGTGGTGTACAATTTGTACTGAACCATAGCGGCCAATCAGAATTTACCTTTAATATGACAATCACGTGTTACATTGATTGCTATAGTTTTATGCAAATGTTGCATCTTTATGTGATGTCAGCTAATCTACCTTTGCTTTGTGTTGGTCTTATTGACAAATTATTTAAAAGGCATAATTAACAGTTACTCAAGCTGCCTATAGACACAATCAGGGCTCCAAGTGAGGGGGTATATGGGGGTATGTCATACTGTCACTTCTCCCACTGAAAATATTTCTTGTTACTTTACATAAATACACCTTGTTACAAAATTGTCACAACAATATATAACGCATGACACACATATCTGCATTTTCTATACTTTGCAATTACAGCCCCCTCTCAGTACACACAATTCATTCACCTGTGGTCTTTCTTACATTAGTGACATATTGGGGGATCGTTTGCCACCCCCCTTTGTAAATACCATGTTGTTCCATGGAAGGTATTATATAATTGTTGCTTAGTGGTGACATCTAATAAATCTATATAACCTTCCCATGACGAAAAAGATTTTTCCACTAATGAATCTTTCTCTAGCGAAGCCTCCAACCAGTGCATTCTAAAAATATAATGTAATTTCCTTAAAAATATAGTAAATGGGGGTGCTGTTGGACTCAACCATTCCTGCAAAATGGATTTACGTGCTGCAGCGCTTATGGCCAGCATCAGTTTTCTACCTCCCTGCCACACCCTTTGGCGTTCCGGTAGAATGCCCAATATGGCCCACTCTGAATTAAGAGGAACATAGTTTACCAGGTTTTGGATTACATATCTGTATATTTGAAGCCAGAATCTTCTAATAATTGGGCATTCCCATAGGCAGTGAAAGATATCTGCCTCTGCCCTATTGCATCTTATACAAGAGTGAGTAGATGACAGTCCCATTTGGAATCTTTAAAGTGGTGTCAGGTAAGAATGATGAAAAGTATTAAGGAATAATTTTGTGTATGTGCTGGCAGGAAGCAGTTTACAAGAGTTGCTAAGAGCTTTAAGCAATTGGTTTGAGGACATTTCTGGGAATTTTTGCTTCCATTTTACCAATCTTGATTGGGCACTATCATAGTCAAGAATGTCTCTTAAAAAGCTGTAGTGTATAGATGATGCCCTACGTCTTGGCATTGGAGATCCAATGAATGAATCCAAAGGATTATTCCAATCTTCCGCATTAAAGGTGCTGACAGCATTACATATATAATGTCTTGCCTGCAAATAAGCCACTGGAAATGCTCTTACTACCTCAAATTTGTCTACAGCCTCCATATACGTAAGCAGCCTTTTATTTTCTTTATCCAATAAGTGGCCTATATTCCATATACCTCCCACTCTCCAGATGGTAAAGGGGTAGGACACCACACCCCTCTGAAATTCAGGATTATGAACCAGTTTGCAAGTATGACGTCTTGTCTGCCCTCAATCCGTACTTATTTCTCAACAACAACCACACCCTCCTCGTGGTCCAAAGGAGGGGGTTAGATTTTTCCTTCAAGGTGATCTCCTGGCCATTCAAATGTAAGAAGGCCACCATAGACCCACCTGACACAAAGACTCTTTCTAAGGTATGGGCATATAAGTCTTCCTCATGAAGCCAATTTCTAATATACCTCAAATGAGCTGCATAACTATAAAATGTTATGTCTGGAAAATTGATGTCTCCATTGTTTGTTGGCTGCTCAAGTTTCTGTAAACTAATCCTCGCCCTTTTTCCACTCCAAATACATTTTCGGAACAAGTAATATATGTAGTTTGTGTCTATTTTTTTAACAATACTGGTAGTGACTGGAGAATGTAAAGCAATCTAGGGAACACGACCATTTTAATTAATTTTGCCCTTCCTGTGTATGATATTGGAAGTTTCTCCCATCCTTTGAGTACCCTCTCTATACTCTGAATAGCTGACGATATATTTAAGGTATATAGGTGAGAAGGTTGTTTAGGGAGATGTATTCCTAAATATTTGATGTGACCAGCTGCCCATCTCAGCGTAATATGCCTCCCCCATACCGGAATATGTGTATGTGGTGTTAAGCATAACGCATTTGATTTTTCCATATTTACCCTGTATCCTGATATTGCTCCAAAATATTGCAACTGGTCTAAGATACGAGACAGGGATATTTCCGGATTCGATATATATAAAAGAATATCATCCGCAAATACAGTCGTTCTAACCTCCTTTTTTACTATTTTGATACCTTCAAAGTAAGGTAGATTATTTAAGATTCTCAATAAAGGATCAATTGCCAAGTTGAACAAAAGGGGAGATAGAGGGCAACCCTGCCTCGTACCTCTGCGCATCAACACTGGGGATTAAGGCCATTCACTATCAGAGATGTGTAAGGATTTGTATAGAAATAACGTATCCAGGATATAAAATCCTTTCCAACGTTTCGTAATGTTAATACTCTAAGTAAATGTGGCCATAATACTGTATTGAACGCCTTTGATGTATCGAGGCTCACCAGAATGCTATTAGTGCTCCCATTCTGACTCGTCTGGGTTACCGCTGCAATCGCTGTCCTTATCCCTCTTACAGATTGTCTTCCTGCCACAAAACCCAATTGGTGCTGGGTAAGCAGCTCATGCAGAATACTTTGTAATCTCGTGGCTATTATTTTGGTTAAAATTTTAAAATCAGTATTCAGTAACGGGATAGGCCGATAGGACGACACCAATTGCGGATCTGTTTCAGGTTTGTGCAAGAGTATAGTTAAGTATCATTAAAATTAGGATCTGCTTTGCCTTTCGTTAAGATAAGTATTATATAAGTCTTGGAGGTAAGGTGCTATAATATTTTTTTCAATGTTCGTAATAACCTGATGATAGCCCAAATGTTTGATGATTTGGAGTATTTCCTCCTATGTTACATTTCCATCAAACACCCCTCTCTGTGATACTGTTAATTTTGGTAAATTAGCCTGTTCTAGGAGTATATCCTGCAATTGATGTTCTATGGGGCTATCAGCATATAAGCTGTTATGATACTCCTGAAACTGTAACATGACATCCTGAGCTTTAGTGTATATGGTGTCTCCAGCTTTGGATTTTATGGCCGTGATATGTGTTTTCCCTTTGTAGGGCTTAGACATGCGAGCTAATAGGTGTCCAGCCTTATTGCCCCACCTATAACATTTTTGGGGGATATAATCACAACTTCTCTTTGCTTGTACTGTGAGGTGTTACGGGCCTGCACATAACTATGATAATTGTCTTCTGTTGGAGTATTTACGTATGTCCTAAAAGTTTCATTTACTAACACCCAAAGATGATCTCCTTCTATTTTTGCTTGTTTTTTCTATTATGTGGCCCCACATAACCACCTTAGAGGCGCTCCAGAACAACACCACATCATCTACATAATCTTCCCACCTGCCACGGAGATACTGTTGGTATTCCTCTAAAGATAGTAAATATTCTGGGAACCTCCAGAATCGTGTTTTATTTTGAGGATTCAATATTGCTAACTGGGGCATGATCCAAAATTATGATTTCATGCAAATTAACCTTATGAATTAGACCCATCAGAGTATCTGATATCAGAATATAATCTATTCTAGATAATGGGCCTGATTCAGAGGCCGAAAATAAGAACTTAAAGTTACACCTGGGCAAAACCATGTTGATTTCAGGGGGAGTCAAGTTAATTGTATTCTATGCCTGCAGGGAGAATGCTTTGCTTTTACTTATTGCACACAGATACCTGATCAGCCTCACTTTTAAACTGCTAATTAGACTTGAGCTGGGAAACATCACCTTTTAACTATAATACTGTTGCAACAAATGAAATTTGACTCCCCTGAAATCAACATGGTTTAGCCCAGGTGTAACTTTAAGTTCTTATTTTCAGCCTCTGAATCAGGCCTAATGTGTGGTGAACTCCAGAACAGAACGTAAAAGACTTATCCCTATGGTTTAGGGTTTAATAACCTCCACGGATCAGTCATCCACATGTCCTCCTTTAGAGAAGGGATAACATTTCTGTCTCTATACAAATGTGAGTCCAGTGGGGGTGTTCTGTCTAATGTTGGATCATCTGTTATGTTGAAGTCTTCTCCAAAAACTAAAGGCGCATTACGTCTTTGAAAAAGTATGGATTAAAGGCCTGTAATAAAATACCCCCCTGTTCCGAATTGGGAGCATAGACATTCGCCAAAGTATAAGGGGTACCATGTATTGAAACATTCTGTATTATGTACCTCCCCTCTGAGTCTTGGTGCGAAATGATGCATATATACATTCCTTCACCCACCCCGCTTTCAGTGAGGAAGAGGAGTATTCAAGCCAATGTGTCTCCTGCAAAAACATCACATAAGGTTTAAAACGCTTTATGTGAGATATCACCTTCTTTCTCTTAACTGGTGAGTTGAGTCCCCCTAAGTTCCAGGAGACCACCTTGAATGATATTTTAGTGTGTGTCACCTTCACGTGCATCAATAGGCATGGTCATCCTACCCCTTTCCGTCCAATAGCCTTCCCGAGGGTTTTGAATGAATCGTTGGAATAAGGATCCTCACATGACCTCAAGAAGATATAACAGTTAGTCGAATTAACCATACATAAGTATGAATTTTCATATTTGCATGTATTTAAAGAACAATATTGCAAAAATACATGGTGCGAAATCCAGTTTTCAAATTTTCCTGAAACCAAACTTTTTGGCTGACAAGTTCCCAGTATATGGAAACCTCAGCCATATTTATCAAAATATAGTAACATAATAACCAGTAATTAAGTAATTAAGGACATAAAGTCCATTAACCCGATACACAACAAGACTGTCGTCCCTAAACCATAATACTGTAACTATGAGTATCTATTGAAAAAAAAAGTAACATTATATACTTGAAATGGTAATTCTCATTGTTTGGTAAATCTTGTGATGCCGGAAGGGTTTGTATACCTTTTTTTGCCTCATCAGGGTTTGTGAAGAAATGGGCCTGACCATTAGCCGAAATTCTAAGTTTGGCCGGGTATAATAATGCAAATCTCCTTTTCTGGCTAAATAGGGTCTTGGATATCTCTGAAAACTCCCTCCTTTTCTTAGAGACTTGGGGCCTGATCCAGAACAACGCTTCTGAGCGAATTTACGCGTGGCGGAGACGTAAAATCGCCTATTTGTAAGTACTGCGCATGTACACCATAGAAAATACACTCAATAGCGTAGCGTAATTGTGAACGTATGGGCCATTCACGTATGTGTCACGTAAATACTTATGCGTGGGCGTGCCAATTTTACGTTACTCCAAAATACGTCTGAAATACGTTAAGTAGACAGGGGGTTGTATTTAAAGTGTACAGTATGGGTGTGCTTAGCTGCGTAAATTCGTGTTGCCCATACGTACGTGTGCGTATCACTGCGGTTACGTTGGCAAAAGTTAAGGTAGTTTGGAAAGCGTATCTTGACAAAATACGTACGTTCAAGGGGTGCGCTGAGGGGAGTGTAAAGAATTTACGCACACGAAAATACGCTATGCGAGTAAACGTACGGCAAACGTAGTTCTGGATCTACTCCTTGGACTGAAAAGTCTTGGAAAATTAATATTTTCGTCCCTTCTACATTTAAGGAAGGGATCTTTCTGTATGCCGCAAGGAAAGCTTCCTTGGTCCGGAAGTCCAGAAACTTAGCCACTATAGGTCTAGGTCTAGCCCCCTGCCTTTGATTATCTGGGCCTACGCTATGTGCCCTTTCTATTTGGACCGGGTTGTCTTCTATGTTAATTCCCAGCGTCAATGGAACAGCGTGGGTAAGTATCTCCATTATTTTATCATTTTTGATGGTTTCAGGCAACCCCACAAACCTAAGGTTATTCCGGTGGATCTGTCATACACTTTTTTGGACAGATCCTGAATGATCTGAGCTTGAGTGTCAATCGTGTGCCTAAGCTCTATTTCATGATCCTCTAGGTCACTAGATTGCTGCTCTAGTTCTGTGATCCTAGAAGTATTAAAATCGATCTTAGCTATTGAAGCATCATATAACATTTGCATGTGCTCCAATTTTTTGTCCATCAAAGGTATTAAGTAGGAGGAAATTTCTTTAGCCATTGCCAAAAGTTGTGTTTGAGATAGTGGTATTGGTTCTGATTAGTTGTTTTGGGACATAATGGGGTCTTCCAAGTCACCTCCTGCTTGGGAGGCATGTTTTCTAAGTATTTGTCCATGCCCCAGAGGCTTCCCACTGTCTCTTTTTTTTTAATATATCTCTAGACCATCAGTAAATATACAAGACCTTTCTCCCTGTGAGGGAGCAAGACATATAAGCTCAAATCACCCTAAGCCATCGAATATCTGGATCCTGGATCACAGTTTTATTAGTAAAGTATTACATTGTCAATTACTAGCTTAAGTGACTATTTCATTGAAGTACAATAGGTATCCACTCACCTTCCCTTATAAATTGTATAGCAGGAGCAATATACAGTGATATCTTAAATAAAGTAACACCAATATATATACTTCCAAGAGATTTTCTAAAATTATATGACCCTGCGGTTTCTTCAAATAAGTCCTCTCAAAAAAAAGGGCTACGAAACAGCAACTATATATTCTTGCCATATAAAACTATTTTAGGTCAATTAAACACCATTCTGAAATAGATTGTCAGGTCAATGGCCAAATCCTTGACCAGCTTCCCCACAAGATGTCTGCTTGTTTGGGGTAGCATGTCCCTGATAAGCTCAAGAAGTGTTGTGTGATTCGAAAGTAAAGTCCCTCAAACAAATAGATTAGTCAAGTCTCCTCGCAACCCCCTCCCTTTTCAAATTAGATGATATTCAAATCACACCCGACTGGTGTTACTCCAAATATGTAGCAAGATCTCCACTCTAAGATATACCTGTTTCAAAATGTCAGCCACCTCCCTTTACACCGAGTTATGGTTCAGGGTACACACTTATGCTCAGTCTTTTTGTCCTGGTAATCAAATGTTCAAGCCTCCCCCGAGAGGATAACTGCACTCCAGTATTAAGCTTGTAACCCGTGTTCCAACTGAAAGATAGAGTCCCGTGTGCGCTAGTGGCTCCGTTCTAAACCGGCGTCCCAAGCACCTTCCAACTCACAAGCCCAACTCTGGGATTAAGGGTATGGGTGTAGCACTGGACACTTCTCTTTCAAGTTAAGTAATGTTCAGTCCATACCAGTCCAACTCAAAGTTCAGGTATATATAAAGGGTTCTGAATTTGCCTGTGAGTCTACAGGTTTCTCCCAGGATAAGACATTCCAAGCACTAAGGGCCTGATCCAGCGCTACGAAAATTCGCACGACGGGCGAATGCGAACGTTCGCTCGGGCGTATCAACATACAAGCCCCTAACACTCCCATAGTAAAGTCCCTGCTTACGGCGGCTATACCCTACACCGGGTACGCCCGCCCGCCGTACGAAAATTCGCAGAAAATACGCTGAGAAAATACGCTTAGCACGCCCATACTGTACAATTTAAATGGCTACCCCCGCCTCCCAGTAGTAAAACGGGCGCCCAGCCGACCATCGTAAAAAAAATACGCCCAGCGAGCGAAAAATACGCTAACAATACGCCCGCTATTCGCTCATGACGCTCAGGCGACCGGAAGCTGTTTAGCGCTCAATTGCCGGCGAAGGCGTCGTATTTTTACCGACGCAAAGTTTTTGAAAACTTCGCCGGCAATTGAATCGGGCCCAGAGAGCCCATGTGAGAAGAATCCAAAATGGCGGCGGCGGCGCCTCGTGTCAGCCCCTCAGGTTTCGGCCTGGACGCCATGATATACCGCTGGCACCAAACCTCAGTTTCCCTGCTCAGGTCCCCTTCGGCTTAATTAATGTTAACCAGTCTATCTCAGCTGCATGCCGCGCCCAGGCCCCACTGCACATGGTGGCGGATCACGCGGCTCCTCAGCCGTTTCAGGGGTAACAAGATGCTGCTGCTCCAGCCTTCTCCAAGTGTCCCCAATTGAAAACTGTCCTACCTTGCCCCTTTCTGCAGGCGATCCACGGAGGGAGCAATCAGGGTACAGCTGGAGACCAGAGAACTCGGGAGCCGCTGAGGCCCAGGTCTATCACTCAGACCAGACTCTGGTGATGAATGTTGCTCCGCAGCCTCAGGGCACTCTACCACCGCCTAACTGACAGCAAGAGTGCCAGGTATAGGTTTTGGCCCCGGGTACTATAATATGCAGAGTGGATGGCCGTGGATATTGGGTCCCTCTACGGAGCTCTGCTAAAATGCGGCCACTTTAGGGGGTATATTTACAAAGGTTGCTTTTGGCTGGCGATTATGAATCGCCAGCCATCGCCGCGATTTTCTTGCAAAAATCGCAGGATTCACAAAAGGGTGCTTTACTTAGGTGATTTTTAATCACCCACGAGAAGCGTCGCTTTAGCAAGGGGTAAATCCCTGTTCTTTTCTATAGAAAAGCACAGCAATTTGCCCTTTAAATATCTCTGTCGCTGGTTGTGTGAAAAAAACAAACAAACCAAGTGCAGCATGCTTGAAAGGCTTAGCCATGCTGTGCTGATAGAACTACAAGGCTCAGCATTGCTTAGCTTTGTAGTAATATCAGCGTCAGCATGGTAAAACTTCTAAACATGCTGTGCTGTGTGTGGTGCATGGAAAAAAAAAGTCTGTTGTATAAAAAGAATAAAACAAATTGACACTCACCGTTTTGCTGTCATCATTCTTGGGATGATTTGCTTGGAGATTCTTCTCCGGTTGCTAGAAGTGGCATCTCCAGTCATCTGTTCTGCTCCTCGGCCTCTTCTGTACTTGATCTGACGACAGGCTCCTGCGTCTTCTTCCGTGGCGCTCCTAGACGGCAGCCTTTTATATTAATGATGACGTCAGTTACAGATTAATATATCGCCTTTAGTGAATCCGGTGATTTGTATTTTTTCAGTGCCAAACATCTGGACGATTTTGTCCAGCGAAGTTTGGCGAGTCGAATTTGCTAAAGGCTAAAGTCCTGGGACTTTGCCTTTAGTGAATATGGTGATGGCCAAATCTCCACCAAACTCCCGGGAGTTGAGGGGATTTGGCCAAAATCGAGCTTTGTAAATATACCCCTAGGCGAGCCGCCCACCGGAAGTCTTCTCACACTGATTTAATAGAAAATGAATAAATCCCTATTCACTTCTATTATTTCTAAATGTCCATACTGCCACTTCTAAATGTTCATACCGTTACTTCCAAATTTCCACTTACCACTGAATACAATGGTATTTGATTAGGAGCTGTAAGCTGAAGCATAACTAAAGCTGTATTATACTTTTCATCAACTTTTTTGGCAAGTATGATAGAGGTGACAGTCTCCAAGGGTTTGATGATGGGAGTCATGTCATCAAGTCCCACCCTCTCAGTGAGAAATGCTGTGAATGGACGGTTGTGAAATGAGGGGGAGGAGACATTTGCATTAAATCAAGTCAATCCCGCCCCCTGCATGTTATGGACCAAACTCTTATTATTGTTTCCTTAACTATCAATTTAGACAACTGATACCCCAGGTGCTTGCATATACACGACCCCTTCCATTAGGTACAAAATACTCTCTTCCTGAGCTTCCAACTGTCACTCACCTGTTTATAATACATTTTTCTCTTTAACAAAGTTGGTTACCATAGTAACGGACAGTTGGACTCTTAGGAGCAGAGACTTGTATACCTAATGGAATGGACCATGTTGGAGGCGGTGGGAGTTCGCGCACCGATGGCTGTCAATGAGAAGTAGAGACAGCCGAAAGTTCCTTTTCAGCTGTTTCTATTTTAAAGGGCAGCCATTTTAGATTTTTATTTTTTATTTTTTATGAAGCGATGCCACCATACCATCCGAGAGGTGATTAACCTCTCTGGGGACTTTTAGGCTTGATAGGAGTGTGTCTAGGCAGCCTAATATGACTGCTGTTCTCTGTTTTTTTATGTGCTTTTATGCAAACGTGTTATTAATACTGTGTAGAGCCAGATGTTCAAGGCCAAGACATGCTGATAAGGCAGCTTGGTGGGATAAGAGGGTATGTGACATGTACATATATGCACATATGTGAAATGTAGAAATGAATTAGATAAGTAGTAGCAATAACTACCAGCCGAAGCTAAGTATTATACATGTATTTTGCTTAATTCTTTAGGAGGGAGGGTTAGGGTTATGCTCTGGTGAAGGGAGAGTTAAGGTTAGGGTAAAAGAAGGGGAGGGTTAGGGTAAGGATTAGGGAGAGGGTTGGGGGTTAGAATCCTCACTTACCTTTTGGAGCACCGAACACAGTGCTCTGGGGATCGATTGCTATGCCTCTTTGAGGCAGAAGCAATCGGTTTCCCAGCAAGTTCGAAATAGTTCCATTCTCGACGGGGTCCCACACCCTGTTGGAAGGTATGTGCTTTATAAGATGTGTGCAGTATCACCCCACATAAGCACAGAATGGTAATGTTTATAGCACAGGAATTCAAGTTTAAATTTAGGGAAGGGCAGATCAGAAAGAGAAGACTTTGTTGTGAAATGGTCAGCCTTACATCTATAGGAGTGTGGGTCCCCTTTGCGAACGTCCCTATTTCGAACTGGCTGGGATATCGATGAGGCATAGCAATCGATCCCCGGAGCACCGAACATGGTGTTCTGAAAGCTAAAAAGGTTTCCCCCCAACCCACTCTCTAACATTAAGCATTAGGGGCCTGATCCAGAGCTACGATGTTACACTGAGCGCTGTAGCGCTCAGCGTAACATCGC
>WWET01000144.1:978048-1004126 GCA_011038615.1 Limnodynastes dumerilii | reverse complement strand
TTAATATGAAGTTGCTATATATATATATATATATATATATATATATATATAAATCCAGTTCCTGATAATAAGAATTTTTTTTAAATCCAAACAAATATAGTAAGTAAAAATACTCACAGAGTCACAGCGTGTGGCAGCGTGATAACGATGAAGAGAGCAAGAGTCATCTGTGGTGAGGGCTTCCCGAGTAGCGATCAGTGCAGCTGTACCAATTGGCATGAAGGATTGGAGGTCCGGTTATTAGCATGAGCTATGAGTCCCAACGCAGATGGATACCAGAATAGTATACCTCAATCCTCCGATAGTGGGGTGGTGTTATAGTGCTGGCTCCAGAAGAAATAAATAATAAACTGCAGAGCTGATAATCTCAGAGTCAAGAGTCAAAAAGACACTAAACACTCTGACGTGTTTCTCTCATGCGGGTTTTATCAAAGAGTGTAAGAGATCGATTGTGTTTTAGAATTATATAAATTGTATCATTAAGCCCCGTCCCCGACACCGGAATTGGATTCTTCTCTCCGAGATTTCCTGGAAAGAAAAAATAGAATGTCGCCAACCCTGGCCTTAAGTCTAAACTGGACTCATGGAGGGAGTGGCCCTTTATCTCCATCCCAAGTCCAAGGAACCCTTCTGCAGTTATTGTAAAGTTTTGATTCAAAACTGAGTATTGTTATTATCAAAATGTATTTATAAAGCACCACACGGTATCCGCTGCCCTGAACAACAGGCAACAGGAAAGCCAATAATTACATTTACAATACAACTGTTAACAGACATGATACAAATTCGTAATAATAAGGAATCACAATACAAATACAATGCAGAAATAAAATACAGTCCAAAAATAGCAAAACAATATGTATGGAAAATAAAGATGCTGGATATGTGTGTAGGAGCAGATGAATAAGGAGAGAGATATACAATATAGAGGAAAGGTGGGAATTAATGAGGACAAAGTAGAGGGGTGATGACAGGAGGGAGGAGGTCCTGCTTATAAAAGTTAACATGCTAAGTGAGTGAGGGTAAACAAACAGGAGACACAGGGATAAAGATGGGGAGGGAAGATAAGCTTAGGTGGAGAAAGGGTAGGCTAGTCTGAAGAAGTGAGTTTTGAGGGAGCATTTGAGGGAGCGTTTGAAGGATTGGTTGTGGTAGGTTGTTTCAATGCAGAGGGGAGGCCCGGGAGAAGTCTTGGATGCGGGAGTGAAAGGTAGATGTCAGGTTGGAGTTGAGGCAGCAGTCGCAAGCAGAGCGGAGGGGTCAGGAGGAAGTGTGGATGGGGATAAGGGAGTAGAGGTAGGGAGCGGTGGAGGAGGAGAGAACCTTGTAAGTTGTTGTGAGGAGCTTGAAGAGAATTCTTCAGGAAGCCAGCGTAGAGATAGACAGAGAGGGGAGATGGAGGCAGAGCGGTGGGAGAGAAAGATGAGCCTGGCTGTGGCATTTAATATGGATTGTAGGGGAGCGAGACGGACCAGAGAGGAGAATGTTGCAGTAGTCGAGATGGGAAATAATAAGATAGTGAATGAGCATTTTAATGGCATCTGTGGTTGAGAAGTGTCTGATGCTAGTTATGTTGTGGAGGCGAAAGTGGCAGGACAGATGACGCCCAGGCAGTGGGCGTGGGTGGTGGAGGCGATGGAGTTGCTGATAGCAATGGAGATAGTAGGGGTAGAGGTGAGACGTGAAGAAGGGAAGACTACGATTTCGGGTTTTGACAATGGTAAGCTTGAGAAAGTGCTGCAAAGCGTTGGGACATCCATGAGGAAATGGCCGAAAGGCAGTCTGACACTTTGAACAGGAAAGTGGAAATCACAGACTGACTGGATTGGGTATCTGTTCTGGGTTCCTGAGTTTGTTGCTCTGCAGAATAGCGGAAGCTGGATGGTCTAATATAGGGTTTACTCATGAGCTATATTGTAGCAGATGGGAAGCGACAGGACTAGGGCTGGTACAGGCTGAACTTGAACTGGACTGGACCAGACTGGACTAGGCAGGACTTGAACTGAACTAAACTGGACCAGACTGGACTGGAACAGGCAGGACTTGAACTGAACAGGACTGGAACAGGCTGGACTTGAACTGAACTGGACCAGACTGGACTGGAACAATCTTGACTTGGACTGAACTGGAACAGGCTTGACTGGACTGGAATAGACAGGACATGAACCGAACTGGACCAGACTGGAAGAAGTCACATACCCAAATTAACAATAACACTAGAGAGCAGCAGTGACAGGGGTGTCTATTGGTGCACAGGTCTATGCTATGAAGGAACACTTTCTAAACACACATTTCAAATTTCTCAGATTTGACACATTTAAAAGGAAATTTCACTCTTCCATCCCCTTTTTATCTGGCAACACGCAACATCTGTTAATTAAATAAGTGCTCTGAGAAGTATCTGACAAGTCAGCATGTTCTCCTTATTCCTTTAACAGGTTACAAATCTCAGATTGCTTAAGGCAGAACTCATTGAGAATGTTAAGCGATTAATTAGAAATTAAGGAACACATTTGCATTTGTTTCTCTTAGAGGGCAGCTTTGAAAATTGCTGCAAAATATGTATGCAAGCAAAATATTTACATTTTATCCGGAGTAAATTAATATGTATTCAGAACAACTGGGGTCACTGCTGTTGTCATTTGCTTCTTTATGTTACATTGCAGACTTAGTTGAAACCTCAGCACCTCCATAATCACAGTTTTCACTGTTACTGACTGTTTAATAACCCAAACAGCAGAGTACTGAAAGCTAGGCTCTGTGCAAGTCACTGCACTATCCATCCATCCAATGTATGTATTTTTTTATTTATTTATGAACTGTTTTTTATATAGCACCATAGACGTCACAGCGGGGAGGTAGGAGGGGGGAGCGAGGGGGCAATTGCCCCCATCCCTAAAAAAAAATAAGGCATAATCTGTCTGCCAGAGATAGTTACATTTCTGGCCAGCAGATGGCTGATAAGTCTGTATAACAGATACATATACAGATATGAAGGGTGCCCGTGCGCCCCCCTCCTCCCTCTGAGTCTTAAGGTCATGTGTCTGCATCACATAATTTACCAGAGAGGAATGGAGACAGCCAGCGTGCCACCCCCCCCCTTCCCCCAACCACCCGGTATAACGCCATTATATTACATTGCACTTTACAATTTTGACAGTGAATATGACAAGACTGGGTGGTAAGAGACAGACTGGGTGGGTAAGAGGGCCCTGTCTGCAAGCTTACACTCTATAGGTCATTGAGGATTAATAAATAATGGCAAATGCTATATATCACACAATGGAGCAGCCAAGTTGTATGGTAACAGTGCTCAGTGCTCTGTATGATCCAG
Organism: Limnodynastes dumerilii; assembly: GCA_011038615.1. Taxonomy (NCBI): domain Eukaryota; kingdom Metazoa; phylum Chordata; class Amphibia; order Anura; family Limnodynastidae; genus Limnodynastes; species Limnodynastes dumerilii. The sequence goes on along the minus strand of WWET01000144.1, from coordinate 1,000,792 downwards.
TCACACGGCAGTGTTACTACCAGAACTGAGGGGATATTAATATGGAGAGAGACAGGGTGTATGGTAACAGTGCTCAGTGCTCTGTATGATCAGTCACACAGCAGTGTTACTACCAGGACTGAGGGGATATTACTATGGAGAGAAACAGGGTGTATGGTAACAGTGCTTAGTTGCTCTGTATGATCAGTCACACAGCATAGATGTTAATAGGGTAGACAACTATTAAGTAGTAGGTTGTGCAAGTTGGTTGCTTGTCTGAAAAGATGAGAATTAAGGAGAGGGTAATTATGATAGAATGGGATTGGTCAGTGGTATTTGTACCAGTTACCCATTATGGTTATGAGGTCACACCAAAAAGAGATGGTCTATATAGTAGCAGGAAGTTCATACCTACCTCCCAGCTCCGTGTGGCCCTCAGCAACCTCCTGTCTATTCACTAAAATATGGGGACTATTTTAGACAGCACTATCAGTGAGATTTAAGAGGAGCTTAGCTTCTGCTGATAGACAAACTCATTATATCCTATGGGATTTACTGCATCCTGGTGTTACCAACACATGGGTAGAAGACAAGATGGTAGATTATTGGAGAAGACACCCACTGTAAATCATAAGACAGTTATGTTTAAATCAGGGGTTCTCAGGTACTTGAACTACTGTCAGGTGCTACTCAGGGGATCAGGGCAAGGTTGTAATGAGGTGTAATGCCAAATGGCTGAGGACATAATTAATAAAATATCTTGGGGGAATAATGGTATATGATGAAATTGCATCTTAAAATCATTGCAAAAATATCTAAACAACAACAAAAACCCTAAAGAAGATAATTGTGTCATGGGTATGTGTGTACATGATATGCAAAGTGGTACTTGACATGATTCCATAGTGGCCAACTGGTACTTCCCCAAAAAAGGTTGAGAACAGCTGGTTTGGATAATGAAGTCACAAAGGCCAGGATTGCCCCTCTTATAAACAAACCTTACCAATGTTATTTTGCCCTTTTTTTTTTCCAAATAAATCTCAGCATTACAATAAGTATAAAACTAATATCCTGTTTCAATCCCTCAAGTTGCATCCTCTGTGGTTTGATGAAGATTTAGCTGCACAACCGTTGCTGTGGTTGTTACGGTCTCTAATATGTATGAATCTATTTCCTTTGCATAAGGAGTTTGGGTGAAATGTTTATTACCCATTTACTAAAAACTTCAATAGAAATGGTCAGATAAACACAAAAACTAGCTTGCTAATTTATTATTATATTCATTCTCTTTTACTTTTTTCCCCCATAACATCAATTTTATTTCAACTTACTTTTTATTGTAAAGAAACTCCACCAATGCTAGGTATTTTAAGAGCTATGTCAAGCAATTCAAGGGAAACCAACATTATAAAGCTGGGATGTTATGATTTCAGGGTACTGTATATTATGCTCCCATTATGCTTCCTGTATAGAGTTGACTCACCAAGACATAGTAAGGAGCTCTCTGTGCTTCAATCACTAGCTGTATAGAGTCTCAGGCAATCAGCTTAAATGTGATATAGATTTTCCCTTACTCAGATGCTGTGCTTTTATTCTACCGAAGTACATTACTGCACATCTCAGACTGTCGTCTATCTCTCTGCTCACTCCAAACGACAACAGCGACATCATGTGGACAAAAAGAAAAATGCTGTTTTGCATCAGGCCCGAGGTAGAACACCCAAGGAATTGTGAATATATTATATTATGGGCTATATAAAAGCAGTATGTTTATTCATTAAAATTTTCATATGATTTAATTACTATAGAGAAATATTTCTATATGGTTTATGACAGCATATGGATAAGCAGTCATTAAGGTACATATAATGGTAAAAGGGGATACATTCTACTTCCATATTATACAGTGCGTCCAGAAAGTATAAACAGCGCTACACTTTTTCTACATTTTGTTATGTGACAGCCATATTCCAAAATGTACAATAAAAAAGGAAAGTGAGAATGATCCTGAGTGAGGGATGGCAACTAAGAGCAACCACAGATATTTATGCAAATCCTTGACCCATCAAAATAGGGATTGCCAGCCCTATACATAGAAAACAACAGACAGAAAAAGTATTGATGGCAAGGTTTGCACAAAACAAACACCACAATATATTTCAAAAAGTACCAAATTTATTAAAATGTACACAATTAAAAACAATAATTATAGAATGCACAACAAGGACATTTAAGGTAAAAGTCTGTATACCTAATTACTTATTGGTATACCCTGCAGGGATTTGGTGGTATATAGAAAATAGATATACCAAGAAATAAAGTGCACTTGAGTTGTATAGATATTATGCCTGTAGGTATAAGACATATGGAGTTCAATCAATGCGATTAGCAAACCGTTTGGTGGAATAATGAGTCAATTAGCTCCAGTTATGTTTGTTAGTAAATGGCTGTCCCGTTTGTATAGATTTCAAATATGCACATAGAAATGCTATGGACAATTATCCAAAGTATCGACGTGACTAATACAATCTTACCGCCAGAGACTCGGATGTATAATGGAGAAGGATATGGCGTTTCAGCTTCTTGCAGGTAAATATGAAGCACTCTAGTAAAATGGAATAGCACTCTCCAAGATTTCCCCCAGTAAGTTCACCACAGCCCCGCTTCAGAGTCGCGACTGCGGCTGGGAGTATGGTGTTCGGTGTCTACCAGCTGCAGTAATATTGATTCAAACGGCACAAGTTTAGAAGACTCCTCGTCCTTGATTGGAACTCCACAGAAACCAGTCGATTACAGGCAAAGTATAGAAGTGGCACTATTATGACAAAAAACTTGTTGGCGTCCAACCTTGACGCGTTTCACTGTGATAGCACACAGTTTCATCAGTGTAATAGTGCCACTTCTATAATCTTGGAGAGTGCTATTCCATTTTACTAGAGTGCTTCACATTTACCTGCAAGAAGCTGAAACGCCATATCCTTCTCCATTATACATCCGAGTCTCCGGCGGTAAGATTGTATTAGTCACGTCAATACTTTGGATAATTGTCCATAGCATTTCTATGTGCATATTTGAAATCTATACAAACGGGACAGCCAATTCATACATAACTGGAGCTAATTGACTCTTTATTCCACCAAACGGTTTGCTAATCGCATTGATTGAACTCCATATGTTATTTACCTACAGGCATAATATCCATACTACTCAAGTGCACATTATTTTTTGGTATAGCTATTTTCTATATACCACAAAATCACTGCAGGGTATACCATTAAGCAATTAGGTATATAGACTTTTACCTTAAATGTCCTTGTTGTGCGTTCTTTAATTATTGTTTTTAATTGTGTAAATTTTAATAAATTTGGTACTTTTTGAATTATATTGTGGTGTTTCTTCTAGTTTTTACGTCACCAGCTAGCGTAAATACACTAGCGTGATTACTTCTGGATCTACCTCAAGATAACTGAAATACATGGAAGTTGAGAAAAGTTTTTAAATCTGGATCATGCTCTACAGAATAAATAGATTATGCAGTGCTTCACTTTTTATGATATTTATTGACAGGAGAATGCCTTGCAAATAGACTAATGTACAAAAGTGTCAGAAACATCAGCAAGTACATCAAAGCCCTACTTATCATGTGAAAATTATCACCTGCTGAAGGTGGCATTGCGTGGTAGGTGAGTGGAAACTTCAATTGCTATTTCCTTTGAAATAATCAGTAAAGGGAAGGTGAGGATGAGTCATGCAACATCAAAGGCTTTCACAATTGTATTTAATATTAAAACTATTTTCAATTATATAAGTATACAAAAATAAAACAAATAAAACAAATGCACATAATGATACATAAAATACAATCAGGCATACATGTAACAGAAAATAAACAATTTATTGTTTTTTATTTTCTGTTAATTGACTTAAGTGACTTATTTTTAGTAGAGCATACACAATTCTGCACAGAACATGCTTTAGCTGTGTTATGGGATTCCCAGCTGAAATGCTTTTTGTACAAGTAATGCCATGTGTCTTCCGTCTGGCCACTCTACCATACAGGCCTGATTGGTGGATTGCTGCAGAGATGGTCGTCCTTCTGGAAGGTTCTCCTCTCTGCACAGTGGAATGCTGTAGCTCTGACAGAGTGACCATCAGGTTCTTGATCACCTCCCTGACTAGGTCCCTTCTCCCCCGATCGCTCAGTTTAGACGGCCGGCCAGCTCTAGGAACAGTCCTGGTGGTTCCGAACTTCTACCATTTATGGATGAGGGAGGCCACTGTGCTCATTGGGACCTTCAAAGCAGCAGATATTTTTCTGTACCCGTCCCCAGATTTGTCTACAGACAATTCCTTTGACGTCATGCTTGGTTTGTGCTGTGACATGCACTGTCAAGTGTGGGACCTTATATAGACAGGTGTGTGCCTTCCAAATCACGTCCAAGCAACAGAATTTACCACAGGTGGACTCCGATTAAGCTGTAGGAACATCTCAAGGATGATCAGTGGAAACAGGATGCACCTGAGCTCAATTTTTAGCTTCATGGCAAAGGCTGTGAATTTTTATGTACATGTGATTTCTTAGTTTTTGATTTTTAATACATTTGCAAGAAACTCCAAAACAAATTTTTCACATTGTCACATAATAAAATGTGGAAAAAGTGAAGCGCTTTGAATACTTTCCGGATGCACAGGTAAGCCAAGCCTGATCCAAATTTCTATTGCATCTCTGATGAGCTGCAGACTGTCCTTAACCCTTTCGCAGGTGTAGAGGGGTTACTCTAAGCAACTGCATTACTAACTAAACATGTATAGCTTGGAGCAGAGAAGGGAGAGGGGGGACATGATAGCAGCTTTCACATATATCAAGGGTTGTGACCGGCAAGAGGAGGGGGGCATTTTTTTCAAAGGAAGAGGTGTAATAGAACACAAGGGCATGGATATAAACTGGAGGGTGGAAGATTCAGAGGAAATCTGTGGAAAAATTACTTCACTGAAAGGGTGATAGAGAAGTGGAATATTCTCCCATCTGAGGGGGTAGAGGATAACACAGTAGAACAGTGTAAACATGCTTGGGATACATATAAGGATATCCTAAATCTTAAACTAAATTAAAAAGGTAAATAAGGTCTAGGGTCAGTATCGTTTTAAATAAACAATTGGGCAGACTGGACTGTTTCTATGAGATTGCAGGCCTCCTTGCTGGAGCACAGGTGTATTTATTACCGAAGGACACATTTTAAAAGCTCCAGAGGGGGGGTACTATATCTATATCACTGGTGATTCTGTGAGGAGACCTGGGAAATATTGACTAGAGCTTACCGAGAACTGCTTAGAAAACACTGGCCTAATCCCAAACATACTAGTGTAGACTAGTATGTGCAGTAGCTGATGCTCATATTCTGCTTGGATCGCTCTATTCCACCTCTGACCCTATAATCCTCTCCCAAACCTCCACCGGTTTCAGTCTTTTCAGCTGGGTACACAACTAACCCATTCCTGTCCAATCCAACCCCTGCTCAAACATTGCTCACATGACACGTCTAGAAGGGTGGTTTGGCAAAGATTGCAAGTGTGTACTTTGACTGGAACCTCTCACCAGATGTAAATCAGGTCTGTTGAAAACTTGGTCGTCTGTATCGTAGATTGGGTGTTGTAAGTGACCTTGGTCTGCTGTAGTATTGTGTAAATAGCAAGGTCTGGGAATGTTGGGTAAACACTGGAGGGGTTTCTGACATTTATCACACAGATCACATGGTAATCATCAGCCCGCTCTGACATCATGCCACTGTGTATTGTTCCACACTGCTGCAGAATCATCTAAAACGGAATCTCATTGACTTTTCAAGATCAACAATGTTCCTATGTCCTCTTTTTTCTTCAGAGTGTACTGTTACGTGCTGAACAATCCAGCCTGGGATCATTACCGTGAGGAATGTGTATCCAGCTTTAGATCTGAAGAGGACTGAAGTGCAAACCCAGCTTAATACCCCCACACACCTGTGGAACTCTGCCTCAACCAATGATCCTTCAACCTATCCAATAATGATTCTTCTCTTGTTAACCTAGTGATCTTTATCACTAAGCAGAGCAAAATAGATCAACATTCACGTGATAACTGTTTGAGCATTAATTATAAATGCTCCTTATGTTAACAAAATCCATTGACAAAATGAATCAATATAAATTAGAAAGTGGATAAACGTTCAAACCGGTGGAAACAGACCAAAAAACAAACAAACAATACTTTCTGCAACTCCCGAAGCAGACTAATGTGAAAAAAAAAAAATTGTATATATCCCTCTTCCATAAGCGATCAACAAATCCAATATCAAAAAATATAGATGCGCACAAAGGGTTGTTAAAAGCTGTCCATAGAAAGAAACAGCTAAAACTGCAATTTGACAAGGATAAAGCAAACTCGTAGACATTAGAAAATGAATACAGATATGAACTGTAGAAAATCTGATGCACTATAGACACTGTAATCAAAATGCTAGAAGCTGCCGTGAAATAGTCAGAATATAATATGAAAATAAATCATTACAAGCCAGACAAAATCATATTTGAAGTTTTAAAGATAGGTAGTTTATGCAAGAACGATAAGAAAAAGAAAGTAACTGATGCAAAATATATGATGACGTAGACAGAATTATGGTCACAGTTTGTTTTATAGGCAACATGTGGGTAGATCTTCATAGAATACTTATATATGAAGAAAAATATAAAGTGACAAAGACAAGAAACTAAAACAGAGCATGTTACTGCATATGTGGGGGCACTGTGGTTCTGCAGTGGGGGTCATATTTTCCATGTCATCTCCTATAGGAACCTGTTTAAATTAATACATTTGTCAAATTCTGGAGTCCATAAAGGAGTTATACCATAGCCTTAAATTGGTGTTAAAGCAAGGATAAGTTGAATTGATATGTGTAGGAGCCCAGAGCCCTGTGCAGTTATATAATGGCAGAATATATAAATATATTTGTACACACAGAATTTATCTTAACATGTGGGGGGAGGGGGGACAGGAACATAACTTATCCATTATTTTGTCCTAGCAAACTAAACTTCACCAATGTCAGAGTTTACCGGGTTTCTTGCAGCACACATCTTTCCAAATAGCGGTAAGAGAAAAGCCAAATCATGTCCATCATGTGATCGGGATAACAAGTTGTTAGGCAAACTAAATCCTTTAATATAAAAGATCAGAGTAAGAAGCATGTTGCCTGTAATGACAAGTACCTGAAGAACATTTACTTCAAGGGGTTGCCCTGGACCGTGTACAGTGGAGGTTGCAAACATTTTTTGGTAAGGCCGGTTATTCATATTCGAAGCATAATAAAACTTTAAAACACAATACAAAATTATAGTGTATAGTGTTAAAGAACAAAATTATTCATATACTTAAACTAAAGAGAAGCAGATAAATATAAAAAAAAGAGAAATACAATGAACTGTGAATAGATTAGGACAGACATGTGGACAGCTTGTGGCCATCAAGGTTTTTAAAACCAGAAGCCCCAGCATGCTCTGCTGAATATCAGCTGGTAGAGTGTGCTGGGGGTCTGCTGTGAAAGCCACACGGCTTAGGTCAGTAACACTAAATGAAACGACGGGTGAGGGATGTATACTCCAAATGAGACAGGACTGCATTCTTACAAAACTTTAAATCATTAAGTTCATATTCAAAATATATAAAATATATCATGCTCCCTTTAATAAGGGATCTTCCAAAGAAACTTGTAATACGAAAACTATCAAGTTCCAAGTTTATTATAGTCCTCTGTAGAAAATCAAGTCAAGCACTGGACAGTCTGAAAATAAATGCGCTTGGGGCTCAAAGAGCGAGGAACTTGCACAATAGAAGGGAGGCCCTGTGCCCAGCCTGGCTTCCCCCTGGTGCCTTAGTTGTCTTTATCTGCCTGCAATGAGGCAGTGGCCAGAGCTACGGCTGTGACTGGCTGTCCTATACCATGTAACTGCAGCTTGGCCATCTTTTTCTGCTCACATTCGGATACTAAGCGGCTTAGCTCGGCTGCGCTGTAACCAATTAGAGTCTTCAGGTCGCAAACAAACTTGTAGACAAACCTCTTGCCTTGAACTTTACAAATCATGTCGCCGTCATAGTAATATCTAAGGGAAGGAAAAAAATAGACATTTATAATATTTAACTGACTTAGAGAATAAAACTACCAAAGAAACTACTGATTAATCAGAAACCAAAAGGGGAACTGTCAATCATGAAGGTTATATTAAGGGTTCGTAAAGCAGCTGTTACCTTAGTGCGCGGCTCAGCTTCTCATAGTTCATGGTGGGTTTATTTTTACGTTGTCCCCATTTCTGAGCAACAAGCTCTGGCTGATTTAGTTTGAACTCGCCTTCATCTCCTACCCAAGAAATACAGTCCCTGGCGTCTTTGTCCGTGAGTAGCTCTAGGAGGAATTGCCACAGCTGTATCTGCCCATTGTTACCTGCAAGAGATTTATTTTTTGTTAAAACTTATATCTCACCAGCCTACAACAAAGAAATTGCAAAAGGAGATCGCTAAATACTCATCATCAGCATAAAGCTAAGGATGGTAATTATGTTGGGGGGGTCTGAGGATTTGTAGTATGGAGCGGTTACTAAGAAATTGTATACTTTTCCAAGACGTTTCAAAGATGGCAGGGGCTCGTTATACCAGAAGAGGCGGAGACTTGACGGTCGAGAATTTAAAATACAAAATAGTGGCTCAGTGAGTAGCACTTGTGCCTCATAGCGCTGAGGCCATGAGTTGGAATCCCGGACTAGCCCTTATCTGTGTGAAGTTTGTATGTTCTCTTTGTGTCTGCATGGGTTTCCTATGGGTGCTCCAGTTTTCTCCCGTGCGCCAAAAACATACTGGCCGATTAATTGGCTACTGACTAAATTAACGTGTGTGTGTGTGTGTGTGTGGTACCTTAATATGTAACTCCGTTAGGGGCAGGGACTCATGTGAATGTCTAGTGTTATCTGTAAAGCGCTGCAGACAATTTATGGCACTGAATAATCATCTCAGCAGATATAATGTACAAGGGAGTGGCAGATCCTGGGCATACCTTATGCATGCAACACAGCACATACAATCCAAATGATTTATAGAAAGATGAGAGGCCTCTCCAGGAGTAAGGACACATTGTGCAGAAAGTCTCTTACCAGTTCTATTTCCTGGAGAACTTCTGTCTTCCCCGGAGATACGTGGCGCTCGCTGAACTTTTGCGACTTTGGTTTGTGTGTTAATAACTTTTATAGTTGTTGTTGGAGTAGTGTTAGCCAATGATCCAGGGATGATCTGTACAGCTGGATGGAAAAAGGGAAATTACTGTTTAATTACATTTTTTTTCCTTAGTATCAGAAAAATCCACATACTAAAAATTCATTCTATTAACATAGTTTCCAATTCATCAAATACACTACATCTTGTGTTCAAATAAAGTAATTGTGATCCAAAAGAGACAATTACTACTATGTATGGAACAACCCCTAGCAATGACTGCAGTGACCATTTCAATCCGTATTACTTGTTATGTAAAGGAGGGCAAACAAAAAGGTCGTCGTTTATTACTCCAGACAAGAAGGTCTGCACTATGAACTGAAGATGTTACAGAGATCCACACAAAAACATAGCAGAAAATGAATTGAATGTTTCAGGTCTTTTCCTTGCTTACGTTGATCGATGGTAACTGTAGCAATTTCTCCTCCATGCTCTTGGCTTGCCAACACATCTGAAAAACAAAACATTAACATTAATCTCTTGCCAAAATTACAATATGTATTTCTTCTGATTATTTTATCTGATTTCTGAGTTGTCTTCAACAATCATGCGTAATTGTCTCAAAGTGCATCATATCGCTTTACTGGAATCTTTAAATAAACTCCTAATTTTACCATTCACCTATGTCACAATGTCCTAAGTGTGAAGTGTGTATGCAGTCCAGACCCCCTGTGCAATGATTCTGTAACTATTTCCTGGCCTTTGTGAATAATGACATTTTTGTGGCGGAGGGTAATGGAAGATGCAAATCACTGAAACTGAATGCTTATCAAGACTTCAAGCTGTTAGTAATATAATTTAAAGATATGGTAAAAGTTTATCCACTGTGCAATTAGCTTAAGTCATTTTTTTTTAGGAAAAAGGCACTGGAGGGCAGTAAAATGTTGCACTAATTTTTTGGAACACCAAATATCACTAATTATACAAAATATAAATCCTTAGTTTGAAATTGTTGACATGAGCAGCTATTAAGATTGTACTCATCTTACTGTATATCAATGACAACAAACACTTTTGCAGAAAAACAAATGTGGGAATCAGCTGACCGGTCTCACATCTCTTGCATTCAGAGCATTTGAGACAAGCCTCAGCGCCTCACACTGCTCATCTGAATAGAAAAGGCACGAAAGGTCAATAATCCAAACGTCTGTGCAGTATTCAGAGCGGTTTTTAGTCACAGATATCATGTTTACAAGGCAGACAATTCTCTTAAAGGGAGTTATTAAAATGGTTTCCTATAGAGTTTTACGCTTGCAGACAGGGCCCTCTTACCTACCCAGTCATGTTATAATGATTTTTAGAATTGTGAAGTGCTACGTAAATCGATGATCGTGTATAAAACATGTTAATAAATAAAATGTTCCAAATGGCATCTTACACTTCCTGAGAAGCTCCAGGTGACTCCACAGAATCTCTCCTCTGGGGACTCTCTGAAAGAAGTCTTCTTGGCTGATTTGACACAGCTCTCTCCCAGGTATGCTAAGGGCATTAACATTGATATCAGTCATGCCAAATTCCTTCATTACCCATAAAACCCAGTGTAGAACTTGGTCTGTAGACCACTGAAGTGGATCTGCAAAGAAACACAAGAAAAACCATATGTGTCTGAAGACAATACAAACTGTGGCCCTGATTCAGAGATTGAAAATGAGAGAGGAAAGTTACTCCCGGGCAAAACCATGTTAATTTCAGGGGGAGTCAATTGAATTGCATTCTTTGCATGCAGGGCTATATTTTTGCTTTTGCTTATTGCACACATATAGTGACCAGCTTTACTATCACACTGTTATTTAGACTTGGGCTGGGAAATATCACCTCAACTCTAATACTGTGTGCAACAGATAAAATATGACTCCCCTGCAATCAACATGGTTGTGCCCAGGAGTAACTTTCCTCTCTTATTTTCAATCTCTGAATCAGGTTCTGTATCCGTTACACTGAAACACTCCACGCTATTCAACGCACAGGCACTTTTTCATCAACAATAATCCAATGAAATGGCAGGGTATCACGGTGAATAAATTCATCTTGATTGTCAACTTGTATTGAATAGAGCAACAATATCTTGCAATGTATCTGAGCTAGGATATCTCTTTTGGGAATGTTGATTGATGTGGGGGCGAGGGCAACAATATTTACAAATGTATATGTATATATGTATGTATATAAGGAGATTCAAAGTACAAGGACACAATATTTTGTGTACAACAAAACATGTTACTGAAGGACATATTTTTATAATCAGAAACTGGAGTCTATTACCAAGTTCTCTCTGCATTGCAGTCAATATTCAAAAATGTGTTCAGGGAGGTACAGAGCAAGATTGCAAAGGCAGCCACTCTGCCCCTTACCATATGGTATGCCCAAGCGCTCTTGTTCCTTCCTGTATCCTTCTAATGCTGCTGCCCATCGGGTGACTTGCTCAGAGGTTTCATCGGAAATAGTGACGTGTTTTGTGTCATCCAGGGTAATTACTTGGGCCTCTTCAACAAGCTGGGCTTCCATTCCCCCATGGTGTGCATCTGGGTCGATCACTACTTCTACTGTCTCTACTGGTTTTACTATCTCAAGTATATTCAGCTTTGGTTCCAGACCTAAAACATTCAAGACAGAAAAATAAACAAATACAAAGGAAACACCAAACATTTTACTTTCGTAAAACACAGAATTTGATCAGAAAATAGTTTAAATTCTGTCTAAGAAAAGGTTTAAGCCAATAGAAATAATGAGTTCTGATTGCTTGGCTTCCAGGAATGTTACAATGACTGCTCTTCTAATGGTTTAATACAGAAGATTAACTGTGAATGTAAATCTTGTGATAGCACTGACCTTGCTGGGATATAACCTGCACACTCAGCTGTACGGATCCATCTGTTTTAACTCCTTGGTCGAACAAACTCCTATCTGGATCAAGCTAATAAAGTTTTTAAAAAAAAAAAACAAAAAAAATCAACAGGTTTCACTTAAAATTTAAAAAAAATGAGATGCAGATTTTATACATTTACAAAAGGACGAATGAAAAGTTACATACAGAATGCATAATAAAATACTAGAGTACATCTGACGTGGCTGTTACAGTATTCTTAGCAGTGCAATTACTAAATGTATCAGTTGAACTAGTTTCTCACATTTATCTAAATGAATCAAATTTACTATAGTTAATGCTAAATAAAATAAACCAAAAAAATAATGCTTGTACCTGGATGTCTTGTAAGCAAATTTCATGAGCATCAAGCGAGCACTGCAGTCTGGGCTCAAGCAGCTTCTTAAGATTTCCAATTGGCTCATTTATGTCAATAGACTGGCTAACAAACTCTGCTGTGGTATATGTGTGTTCAATAATGCTATAAAGCAAGGAAAGGGAAAGCAGCTATAAACAACCGGTCAGCTTGCTGCACATAGACACAGAGATTCATTATCATTGATGCACTAAAATGAGTAACGGCTGCAGCAGAAAGGTTTCTTTCCTGGGAGGATAGATACTGCAGCAATACATTATGTGTATTGCCAAATCTAGGAGATGCATGCAGGCCCCCTACCACTATCCAGACTACCAAGATCTGCTACATGTGACTGTTCTCATTGGACACAACAATAATATAGGTGAATAAAACCCATAAAATCAATTGCATGTAAAATGCACAATTACCCAAATATGCGCTAGTTCATTTTATTTTACTAGATGTAGTGGAGTTTAAAATGGGATTCAGACATGTAACCCAAGAGTACACACTCAAAATATCACTGATTATAGGCAGCAGTACAGAATAAAAGTATCCATTTATCAGAACACTCTGTTCAACATATAAACAGTGTATAAAAGAGCTCGACAAATTTTGATAAAAGTTAAACGCCCCATAGACTCCCCCATGCATGAGCTTGTCTGCCTGATGACTTTGGGAGAGAAACCACCCACAGTTTGTCCACAGGGTAACAACAATCCCTCACCCGCTAAAACATCTGGGACAGATGCGCAATGCTGGCAAGGGAATAGTAGCCAATAGGGAAGCTCCCCTGTGGATAATCTGCAGGTGACTTCAAGCCCGTGCACTGTCTGACGCGATGGAAAAACCACCTGTAGAATATTCATAGTTGTGCTCCCTCCCCCCATCTGCAGCCACTAACCAGTCACCTTCTGAAACTAGTGACAGCTAGTGCCACGCTTCTGTCCCAGTTGTCTCAGTATCTGAGTAGAGGAGAAGGATATCGCAGGGCGACCTCCTTCACTGCACTCAGGTCGCTAGGTCCCAAATACTAGTCGCCATTGCGACCAGTATATATCAAGCCCTGAATTATATTATCAAACATCTAAACCACATCTCCATCATGAACCACAACAATAGTAGATAGAAAAGTAGTAGTATAGTAAAATACAAACCTTTCTTCTGTACATTCTGCCTTCTCTGTTCCATCTATTTCTATCTCTATCAACTCCTCAGCTTCCCTCTTTGTCATGGCTGAAACTTATCAGGTGCAGACCTATAATGAACATATAACTAGTAAGACAACAGACGTAAACATCATACTGGAGGACTTTAACAGAATAATGATACTGCTCCCTGTTTTATACAAGGAAAACTTCACATTTAAAAACATATTTTCAGAATAATTCAAACATTTCAACTCTTTCTGTAGTGAAACAAGCAGCAGATGTTGAATTTAAAAGGCAAATCCATTACAATTAGCACCCAATCAGAATCTATAGTAACTGAATCCATCATTAAAAGTTCAAATAAACACTTGATGTAAGAAAATACAAAACCATCCTTTTAAAAGCAGTTTTAAGAATTAAAAAAAAAAACCCCACAAACGAAATAACATTATTCCGGATGTCGCAAGAACAGGAAGGACACATGCACTAAATACTCAGGAAACACATTCTAGGCAAGGAAGCCAGTATTGTGCTCTACACATGAGCTTAAATGAAAAAACAACCCTGTTTAACAGTTAAAGACAAATTAAATCTGTCAACAAAACAAATACACAGAAATCAAATTACGCAAAATATATATGTATTAAAAATTCTTAATAGTTACTTAGATTTAAATCTCTTTATGACATGAAAACAAACTCTTACAGAAAGAGAAGTTGCCTTCGGTTATTTTACGCTAGGAGAAAGACATACACAGAAAGCCAATTCCCTCACTAGCTTCAGTTGCGTAATTTACCAAGACATCATAAATTGCATCACTAACCATATTCAACACAGCCTGACACAGACATCAGATAAGATGGTGCTATATGACAGCACTAATCTCTATAATAAACAGAAATATTGCTAAACTGGACAACAAAATGGTTTCTACTTCTTAATATGTAGCTCCTAGAGGAAAACTACATTCCACGTGTATGTAAGACAGGTCACTAATACTAAGGAATAATGTTAATATATTTTAAAATTACTATCTTTTTATTGCTGCCATTCGTTTTCCTGATTCCCAAATACAAATAGACACAACACAAAGAAACATTATCATCGTGTGACATACAAAATAATCAAGTAATAATAGAATTAATAACACCCTATAAGCACTGCTACAGAGCAACAAGGGGCGTCAGTCCAGTCCTTATTAGAATTAATGTCATTGCTAGATCACGACAAGAAAAGGAAGCTATAAAAAGGATTCAACACATCACCAATAGAATCAGCATGATTGGGGCTCTACTTATTAGACTATGCCAATAAGTGACGCCTCTTGCGTTTGACAACTACAAGTCCCAGCATTCCAAATGAGCAGATTCTTAGCATAACATGCTGGGACTTGTAGTGCACGCCACACAGCTGGAGCACCACAGGCTGCTTAGCTCTGCTCTATATAGTGATTTGCACAACCAAGATGCCCCAATACGAGCTCGTGCGCCTGATACAAACAGGAGGCATGCTGGGACCTGTAGTCCCACGACAGCAGCCGAATCTCGCCACAACCTCTGCAGTGACATGTGTCAGCACACCATGAGACCGAGTCGCTGGTGTGGAAAAATCAGCACACGCAAGCAAGGCGGCGGTCACGGGGCTAGCCCCCAAAACATGCAGCGCAGGCGATGGCGTCTTTCTTACCCCCCCGCCGCCTCCTTCCTTATGCTTCACCCCGAGCCCCCGGCCTCCACTGACGGAAATGAAACCACGGCGTCAACACGCAGCGCGACCGACGGAAACAAAACACAGCCCGGGCGGAAAGGAGGAGAGTCGAGCTCGACGCAGCCGGAAATCACCAACGCACTTCCGGTGGCTGTCCTGGCGGGAATGGCGCGCGGCGGCCGAGGCGGGGTGTGTGTCGCAGCTGAGCGTCAGCGCTGTCAGGGTCCAGCATGCATTGCGGCAGGGGAGGGAGGAGACACGTGATAGCTGGTTGAAGTGTGTGGGTTTAGCTGCTACTAGTATAATAAATACTATGCATCTCATAGCAGAGGACGTGTACAGCAGCCACTTATAGCAGAGGTCTTATCAATGTGACTCCTTGAGGAGTGGGAGGTCTCCCGGACTCCCTTGAGGTTGTTTGGCAATCTCCCTGATGCTGATTCATTTCCAGAAGTCGTTGCAGTATGGTGACAGAATGTACAACTAGTCACCAATTTCCCTGCAGTGAGGCCGATGAAGCAGGCCATATTCATGGAGGCCAAGATGTAATCATTGACTGGAATTAATCGCAGATAATGCAATAACACAACACTACCTGGGCCCCTCTTGGTAAGCTGCTGCAAACACAGTAGGTGGGGAGTTTTCCACTACACTCCTATAAAAGGCCCACTTGGAAAAATCCGGATAGTCTATACAGTTCAAAAGATAAAGGTCTGGATTCACAGTTACGTAGTTTTCATCTTACGTACGTTGTTTTAAGACTTGAGCTACTACGTATGCGTAGTAGCTTATTTACGCTATCTACATACCATTTCTGTATGTAGATTGCGTAAACATTGTCTTTAGACCACGCTTACGCAATCTACATACAGACATGGTACGTAGAGTAAATAAGTTACTACTCATGCGTAGTAGCTCAATTCTTAAAACAACGTACGTAAGATGAAAACTACGTAACTGAATCCGGACCAAAGTTTGCTGGTTATTAAATCAGCCCTTACCAGTCTTTCTCAGACCAAATCTCAGTGATCTTAAGTCCGTTGAATTAAAAAAGGGGCCTTTTCATAAAGTTCCATCTATCCTGCGGCTGTGATTTCTTCCCAGAATTTTCAAGTATTTTTTTCCAGGAATATTCTCCTGTTTATACATTTGCTTGTCAAGAATCTTTATCTTCCTTCCCTCTCTGGCTCCCTCTGGTGTCCACAGTTAGTATGCACCCGTACAGACAAGCAAACAGAAAGATACAATCGTGTCATTTGTTTCACAAGTATATCAATCTAGAAGGAATAGTTACACTCACAATATAGTTTATTTGTATTATAGGCACATCACCATAACTCCAGCACTTCTGGTATACCGCCTGGTTCTCCACTTTCCCCATCCAGCAAGGTGCTTAGGAGATGTAAGATGCAGCACAACCCGAACCTCATGAAGCCAGTAATCATAGGGGGCCGTATTCACAGATTTGTTTTCACGTGAAGTTGCGTATTTTTAGGTACGGTTTAACTGCGCATGCGTAGTAACCACGCAAGTAACGTTGAATATACCCACTGAAGTGCTCTAAGCACGGACATGTGAATTGCACTTGGGGACATACGTACGGAGGGGCGGGGTTGAAATACGTACCTGATGAAGCCAGTAATCATAGGGGGCCGTATTCACAGATTTGTTTTCACGTGAAGTTGCGTATTTTTAGGTACGGTTTAACTGCGCATGCGTAGTAACCACGCAAGTAACGTTGAATATACCCACGGAAGTGCTCTAAGCACGGACATGTGAATTGCACTTGGGGACATACGTACGGAGGGGCGGGGTTGAAATACGTACCTGAAAAATTATGTGAAAAAAGGGGGGGCATTTAAATGAACGCTTGAGGTTGCAACTATAAAGAATAGTGCGCACGGAAGACATACGCATGTAAGTACACATATAAAGATCACTTACGTGTGTATATTCTATGTGACTTACGTAAATAAAGTTACGCAAGCGCAGTTAAAACACCTAAAAATACGCACGCTACTCCACATGAAAACAGATCTGTGAATACGACCCGAAGTATTCAGCGGATCTCCTATTCACAGTTTTGACTATGACACTGAAAGTTTTAAGTCACTGACATTTCATCCAGGGTTGCTGATTCTCCTGGAATATGCGGGAGACTCACAGAATTCAAGCAAGGAGAACAGGCAAATCTCCCAGAGTGGGTTTAAGGTCGTGAGCAAATCATAACCTCACGTCTGGCACCCCTGCCTATCAATACTGTAATTCCATGTATTACTAGTGATTGGGTGGGACTCGATATTGTAATTTGCAGCATAAAGTCACGACACACCACCAATAACACTATGAATAGTAGCGTTGATGGACACAGGGCAGTACATTAGGATGCAATTTACTTAAATCGCATCATCATACTTTGCCCCATGCTGGCATCTTTCTTACCTCTGAAACCTCCCAGAGAGAGGAAACCGATAGTCGGCAATGCTGCTCTTAACAATCAATAAATTCTAATAATGCCAATTCTATTGTGAAATAGTTCCTGGCTCCACTAGACATACGCCTTTGGTACAGCAATTTGATAGTGATATAACAATCTCCCTGATATTCATTTGTAAAAGCAACTATTAGTAATACGGTGGAACACCAGAGCTAGTTATAGAATAGTTCAGGCCTTACCTTGGCCTACCTGGTACCTGAGAGAGTATGCTGAGTCGTAGTTTCACAACACCTGGAGAGCCATGGATTGGCAATGCCTGGAATAGGTCACTTCTCCATGTGAGTATATGTGACGTGTGCCTCAGAGCCACGAGCTGTGAAATAGAGATACTTCTAGGTATCTACATAATGATTTGTGGTGTTTGAATTCATGCAAAATCTGAATAAGAAAGCAGCTTAATGAGAATTGCAAAACACAGACACCACTTCTTTACAAATACATTTGACGGACGGGGACAAGTTTTTATGTTTACGTTGTTCTCAATGAACTATAAGTACCAGCATGGTACCTATAGGAGTCGAATTGGAGTCTGTGGAGAATATGGGAGCACATATCTTTTAACTGAATCCTCCCCCATGTGTAAGTTCTGCAACCAAACATGACATTGCCTTGTTGTAAATAACGGTGTAATGTAGAACATAAAAGCACACGTAGGATGGGTTGCTATTGGTCACTTTTCTTCTGCGTCTATTGTCTCCAGTAAGCATGGCTGACAATACACAGCAACTAGTTTTCCTGCCCCTTATACCTGTCTAGGTATCCTCTGTATTTAATTAATAGAAAGTCTACTGTAATGCTCGGTACACAATGGAGTTTTTACTTACGATTATTGTTCTGATCACATGATTACCAACCGTTAGCTCTGAAATCTTGCCAGTGTGTACTGTCCAACAATGCCATAGAATCGTGTGAACCGCATTTTATCATGCGATAGGACTTTTACAAGAGCTTATAACAATATATACCAATAAAGAAGGTAGATGTCTTCATATGCCATGAGTGGCTCTCAGGGACAGTCGACATCTAAACCGCTTTAATACGGAAGGGAAGGGGTTACATCCTCTACGGAAGAATCTGTAAGAAGCAGTGCTCGTGGTGTCCTTCCCGCTCTGAGACTCTGCAGCCCAAAACAGATACTGTGCCTCAGGGACTTGCACAAATTGGACACTATTCACATCTAAGACGGTTAGAAAGTTTAAGAAGTAACTAATCCACTACCATCTACTTGGGACATCGTTTGTACTTCACAAAAGGATCGTAAGCGGACTTAACGTCCCTTCTTTTTCTATTTCAGTTTTTGATCATTGATTTTTATTGATTATTCTTCGCTTATGTTTCCCCCCCCATGTCATTTACACTATATATTTGTTTTTGTTTTTATTATTTTCAGTGTGTGCTTATTCTTAGTTTAGAAGTGTGCGGCCGCAAGGTGGTTAATCTATATTCATATAGACCATATTCAAATATCACTATTTTGGTACAGTGTGGGACGTACTATTGCCACCAAGGTAGGCTGCAAATCCCTGTGCGCCTGTTTATTTTGTACTCCAGATCCATTTTGCACTTATCTGTGTGTAGTTTGTATGTTATTCCTGTTTCTGCGTTGGTTTCCTCTGGGTGCTCCAGTTTTCTCACATACACCAAAATCATGCTAGCTGGTAATTAGCTACAGACTAAATGACCTTAGTCTTTGTATGTACATGTTAGGGAACTTAGAATGTACCCCTCAATTGGACAGGGACTGATGTGAAATATTCTCTCTAAAGCGCTCTGTAATATGATGGTGCTAATTAAAAACTTCTTAATAAATAAATAATACAATGCTCTGCCCTTGGGGCTGATTGAGAGTTTGGAAGTAAGGGTAAAAAAAAAGGTGCAAGTGTACAGCTCGGCTAAACCATTTTTTCAATGTAAGGGGTGGTAATTAATTAAAAAATCTTTTGCATGCAGGGAAAATACTTTACTTTTACACATAGAACTCACATACTGCATAGCTTTATGTTTAATCTATAAAATAGAGTTAAGCTAAGAAACTTTACCTCTTAATTCTAATTCTGCGTTCACAATTTAAATTTGCCTCCCCTTGAAATTCAACATGGTATTGCTCAGGTCTACACTTACACCTAAAAAACCGTGTAAGTGCAACTCTGAATCAGCCACGTTCAGTGCAACAATTCTCCTTCCTTTTCTTGCCTAGAGCCGCCTTTGTGGGTTGGCACATCACTGCAGCAGAGAGTTATACGAACAATGTCAAAGAGATTCACTGGGAAAGACTCATTTTTGTGGCCTCTATGTGATTACCAATAGTACATATATAGGTACATAAATTAAAAGTGTAATTACATGACAAAAGGAGAACCTGAATGGGGAATGATTTAGACAACCCCACTTACAGTTTCAAGAAAACCAGTCGAAGTTAAAAGATCCACAAAAGGGATATTTTCTGTCTTAAAATTTAACTTTTTCCATCCAAAACTAATTTGTCCTTTTATTCATAGCTGTGTAATACACTGAAAACCTGAATGAAACACACTACAAATCTCACAAAACATAAATTATGTTACATTAAGTGATTACACGATTGCTGTTCAGTGCATGGTGCTGAACAGCAAATGGTAGTTACCATTAATGATTTCATGCTCAGATTACCTTATTTAAAGCTAACAATATTTTCCATTTTGCTTAAAATGATTTGTATAAGTTACAGTCATTAGATTGAAAACACGGCAGTGGAGAGCCATCTCTGATCATTCCGAAACTATTTAATAAGTCCGACCATAACTTCGCTTATATCCCAGAGTTTCCTAGCAACCAAATCGTCCATAGCTTTTGGCAGAAGGTCTTCCTCTCTGCAGTCACCAAAATATTTGCCAGATACTCCCTCCACTTCCGGAGAGGATGCCAGGTACACAGATGTTTTAGCTCCTTCCTGAGGAGTTTTAAAGAAAGCCCAAGACACAACATTAAACAAGGGCTTTATCAACATGGGGATATTTATATGCCTTCCTAAATTGGTTTGGACTATTCCAGGATGAAGGGCATTCACAGTCACCCCGGTACCTTCCAGGCGTCTCGCCAGTTCCCTTGTAAATAAAATGTTGGCCAGTTTGCTGCGACTGTAACCGAAGCTTCGGCTGTAGCTCTTTTCACTGTTTAAATCATCAAAGTTGATTTCTCCGTATTTATAAAGTTTGGAGGAAACAACCACAATCCTACTGGGGGCGGAGCTTTTCAGGAGGCCAATGAGGAGGTGGGTGAGGAGGAAATGGCCTAAGTGGTTCACAGCAAACTGCATTTCAAACCCATCTTCTGTCTTTGTGTATGGGCACTGAAACACCCCTGCATTGTTGATGAGTACATCAAGTCGGGGTTCCTCCTGAAAAAAACAGTAAATAAAAATATTACATATTTAATTTTTATTTTAATTTTCATAAATACAGTGACAGAGACTGAAAAATAAAACAATTATTAGTATAGGTAAATTTAAGTTGAATAAATAGATCACAAATGGCTTTATACACTATGCACAGAAAGAGGAAAATTGGAAAATAAAAATAAACACCTGCTTGCTATCTTATGTTTCTAATCCATCTCCACATAACATGGAAACAGGTCTTTAGAGTGGATTGCTTGGCCGTACAAAACCCCTGCCTATACTGTAACTGGAAGCTGCCAGATATGTCTAAAAATATGTCTGGATTGATAATTTGTGCATCAATAATATGCAGCGCTTGGTTGCAAGCAAAAAAAATACTGAAGCTAAAAATGTAAGGATCACGGAGATCTCACTCAGACCATGGCAAATATGACCCATCATTTCTGGTAATACTATGGTAAGTAGAACCTCATCAGGACTGGTAGCACTGCGGTATACAGCACTCATCAGGACTGGTAGAACTGCGGTATACAGCACTCATCAGGACTGGTAGCACTATGGTACACAGCATCCATCAGGACTGGTAACACTATGTAAATAGCACCCTTCAGGACTGGTAGTACTATAGTATACAGCACCCATCAGGACTGGTAGCACTATGGTGTATAGCACCCATCATGACTGGCAGGCAGCACTATAGTATACAGCACCCATCAGGACTGGCAGCACTATGGTATATTGCACCCATCAGTACTGGCAGCACTATGGTGTATAGCACCCATCAGGACTGGCAGCACTATAGTATACAGCACCCATCAGGACTGGCAGCACTATGGTGTATAGCACCCATCAGGACTGGCAGCACTATAGTATACAGCACCCATCAGGACTGGCAGCACTATAGTATACAGCACCCATCAGGACTGGCAGCACTATAGTATACAGCACCCATCAGGACTGGCAGCACTATAGTATACAGCACCCATCAGGACTGGCAGCACTATAGTATACAGCACCCATCAGGACTGGCAGCACTATAGTATACAGCACCCATCAGGACTGGCAGCACTATAGTATACAGCACCCATCAGGACTGGCAGCACTATGGTATACAGCACCCATCAGGACTGGCAGCACTATGGTATACAGCACCCATCAGGACTGGCAGCACTGTGGTAAATAACCCCCGGTAACTCAGGTAAATGCTAATACTGCCATCTGCAGAGCTGTGCCCGGTCCGTACCTTCACCACCTCCTGGCAGAAGCGTCTGACTGACCGCAGGGAGCTTAGATCCAGCTCCCTCACCACGATCTCCCCGCTGTCCCCGGTCTCCAGCCTCAGCTCCTGGGCCGCCTCCTCCGCCCGGCCCCGGTCTCTGCACGCCAGGATCACCCGGGCCTCCTGTCTCAGCAGCTCGGCGGCCGTGGCTCGGCCTATGCCACAGTTGGCCCCCGTGATGATGACCGTCTTACCCCGCATCAGAGCTGATGCTGCGGCCCGGACGTTGCTGCTCCTGAGGC
>WWET01000144.1:939130-953273 GCA_011038615.1 Limnodynastes dumerilii | reverse complement strand
CCTTGGGCCTGATCCAGCGCTACGAAAATTCGCACGACGGGCGAATGCGAACGTACGCTCGTCGTATCAACCTACACGCCCCTAGCACTCCCATAGTAAAGTCCCTGCTTACGGCGGCTATACCCTACACTGGGTACGACCGTCGGCCGTACGAAAATTCGCAGAGAATACGCTGAGAAAATACGCTTAGCACGCCCATACTGTACAATTTAAATGGCTATCCCCGCCTCCCTGTAGTAAAACGGGCGCCCAGCCGACCATCGTAAAAAAAATACGCCCAGCGAGCGAAAAATACGCTAACGATACGCCCGCTATTCGCTCATGACGCTCGGGCGACCGGAAGCTGTCATACTGGGCATGCGCATTGCGAATTTTTCCCCGAAAATTCGCTTACGATGAGCGTACGCTCGCTTGCGAGCGTTGCTCTGGATCAGGCCCCTTGACACTAATATATTCAGAATTACTTAATAGTATTTCTGCCTTTGCCTACATTTAGTAAAATACAACTATTTTCATGGGAACACTCATTAAGTACATATTCTGCAGCCTTAACATAACCTAAATGATGGTTACTGTTATTGGTGGATCCATTCACAAAATGGAGATGTTGCTCTCAGCAACCAATCAGATTCTTGCTGACATTCTCTGGTATTTGGTTTCTATGGGCAACATCTCCATTTTACCCTTTGAGAAGTTTAATAAATCTAGCCCTTAGTGTCCTCAGCCTTAGTGCTTTTTTTTTCAAGTTTTACAATAAAGCTTTTAAAATATGTTCCCAATTTATTTTATTACACTTTATTGCTATTTAAAGTTCATTTCCAATATATATCCACTCAACTCTAATCTTGTTAGTACATTTTATATTCCCCCCCTGCAGTACAATAGGGTTTTGCAATTGCCTTTTTTTTGGTTTATAACCCTGAATCAGTCCCTATATTTTGTGTTTTGCTGTTTTTCTAATTGCAGAAGAAATAACTGGTTTATAAAAAATTGGAAATAAAATTAACACAGCATGTGACCAACCCAAACAAAATACTGATAAAACATTATATATACATTTTAGATGCACATTATGGAGTTTACGCAAATAGACCTATCACTATGGTTCAGTATTTTACACTCATTGCTATAGTTTAAATATAAAACCCTACTTCTTAATATCAGACAATGACAATTTTCTGTAGCACAATCTAATTTTATGTGGTAATTTTTTTTGTTTGCGTGTGGCAAAATTGCATTTTTTTCTATAATACATAAATTATCTATTGTATAGAGCACTTTATAATACGAAACAACTAATTTGGCACGGATATGCAAGAGCGTTAGGAAATTGCTTCCTTTCCAGTAAATTGGCAATTAAAGCACTTCTCTCAGAATGGGTTAACATCAGTACATAATCACAGAGTGTACGTTCTATTTTAAGCCACACAAAATGTATAGGAGTGAACTGATTTATATTCTAGGAAGAATGCGCTATTTAACAAGTATAACAAAAAAGTACTGGAATACTGCATGCTGAAAATGTTAATTCCAACAGAAAAGCTTCCAAGCCGCACAAATGGCTTTGCTGTCAAAATGGCCGCAGGCTTGTTAGGAAGGTACTTCACGGGTTAACATTGAACTGCTATACCCATATGCTGATCCAGATGAATGCAGTAAGATTTTTACATTTACATTTATTTCCTGTAAAAATAGATATCTTTCAAGTCTATCGTATTCACAATGGAGAGCGCCATTCAGGAAAGGTAGTGGTTAAAATGGCCGCCTTCGCAAAATGTCTTCTCATATGACAAATGACTTTGTGTGCTTGAAATCCTGTAGAAAAAGAAAAACAGGTTACACATCTAATAGAATATATTTACTAACTTGGAAACATAGAAAGTGATGGCAGATAAGAGCCACATGGCCTATTAAGTTTGCCCATTTTTTTATGATACCATACTGACCTTAGACACAATTTAACCCTCAATTTAGTTTAAGATCTAGAATATCCTTATATTTATTCCAAGCTGTTTACATTGTTCTACTTTGTTATCCTCTACCAACTTAGATGGGAGGTTATTCCACTTAACAACACTTTCAGTGAAGTCATTTTTCTACACATTTCCTCTAAACCTCCCACCTTCCAGATTACACACATGTCCTTGTGTTCTAATCTGATTTTTCCTTTACAAAAATTCCCCCTACTATACCTTGTTACACCCCTTGATATATGTGAAACAGACCCTCCAGCAAGACCCATTCCATTAGGTACAACTTAATCCGCTCCCGAACTTTCAACTGTCACTCACCTGGTTTAAATGAATTTACTGATATTCAAAAAACGATTTGCTTCTTCAACAAAGGTGGTGACCATAGTAACTGACAGTTGGAAACTGAGGAGCAGAGTATTTTGTACCTAATGGAATGGGTCATGTTGGAAGCTGCTATCATATCCCCCCGTCCCTTCTCCACTACAAGCCTTAGCTAAGCCCTTACTGAACAATTGAAATGCCCCCCCCTTCCCAATCCATCATGCGTACCCACGGTGGCTCGTCACGTCTACTGCTGTCTGAAAATGTCACTGCACGGAATCCTGCATTGATGCACAGACTTCTGAATCCTGTAGTAACACCACTAACCAGCGCTATGTAATGTGGAATGATTACAGTGGTTCATTGTACCCCAATGCTACTATGAATCCAGGACACCCATGTGACCCAGTTTGTAATTCTTGTGTGATATTAACAATTAAAGATTCAATTCCCATTTGCCTTGTTTATGCCCATGCATCAAGAGTCTCGGGTAGTGACACCAGTTTAGAATTTATTCCCAGGTGAAAGTTTGTAATAAAAGCTGAATCGGACTTAATGTATTAATATCAATGCCGCTTGGTTGCAATAGTTGTAACTATGCTCACTTTTATAATACTCACACTTTCTGTCGGTGATGCTGATTTATGACCATTTTCTTTCCTGTTGAATTTAAAAAAAAGCTCAGTAAGTTATAGAGAAACACATAGTAATTGCAGTCAGGAAACACAGATAGATACAACACACCAGAAATAAGCATATGTAAAATATTTATCATGAAACAACATTAAGTTACGCAGAATCAGTAGTGTTTATCTTAGTGATGTCACCAGTGATATGACTTGTGTCACATGACTCATTGTGGACGCATTCCACGGAATGTAGGGCACAGCACAGCTGTATGTGATAACCAGCACAAACATTCTACAAACAATGGGGCAGATCCAGAACAACGTCCGCGAGTGAATTTACGCTTGCCGCTAGCGTAAATTCACTCATTAGTACTTACTGCGCATGCGCGGGGAAGATGTTATGCCACGTAACTCATAGTGTAAGGGCCTTTCACGTATCAGTAGTGTATCTCCTTACGTTGGGGCGTGCCATATATACGTCTCACGAAATAACGCTTCAAAGGCGGGGTAAGGTATTTAAATCGTAGCGGCGTAACTACGCGAGGGCTCTACGTACGTGAGTGGTTACGCTGACAAAAGTTAAGGTAGGGTTTGGAAAGCGTAAAAAGGCCAAAGTACGTACATGGGAGGGGAGTGTCTAGGGGAGTTCTTAGAAGGCACGCTCGCGTAAATACGCCACGCTAGGAAACGTATTAGAAGCATAGCTCTTTATCTACCCCAATATATCTATCCCATTACTGTGAAATAAAAATGACCCTCCCCTCCCTCATCTGGTTTTCTAAGGCGATGAAACAGGTTTTTTTATTGACATGGACATATTTAATTATGACTTTCAGGAACACTTTGAAACTGTAGTTAAATAAAGACACAAGAATAATTCCACTACCATATAAATGGCAATTGGGGCACTTTGCACTAATGACATGGAAATACAGAATGTGACAGATAAGAGACGCTTGCCTGCCCAATTTATTTATTTATTTTAACCCATTCTGACCCTAGACCCCTTCTATTTAACCCATGTATGTAATTGTTCAACTGATTTAGCTTCTACCACCTCAAATGGGAGATTATTCCAATTTTCAACTAAGTCTGTGCTAATTCCACATCTAACTGACTACTGTCCTTAATATCCTTAGTTTTTCCATTTTACGTACATATGTTGTTTTGATTTAAATTTCAAAGCAATTTCAAAGGAGATATAAAGGATAATACTTACTGAGAGGATTTTGAACCTGATAAAGAAAAAATAAAAATAACAAAGTTATAAATCATATAAAATGTATAAATAGTTATATTATCTTTATTAAAAAAAATATTTACAGAATGGTCAGCACATTGTCTCAAGTGGTAGAATTTCTGCCTCACAATGTTTCAAAAACATCCTATAATAGTTGTGGAGATTATACTTATACTATCCAATAATGAAATTACTTTACTTTATATTTTAACGTGTTTCCTTGTGTGATCTTTATACAGGATCTGAGCATTTATTTTGTTTAACTTAATAAAAAGGGCATAGAGGCTACTTGTATCCAGGGGCTGGTTGCCAAATTTAGACCGAAGAATGACTTTACTTTGCCTAATAGCCAATTAGGACCACAACAATGCAGCATGTGACTGGACTGTAGCCAATCACATTACAACAGTCAGGTTCTGAACTGTTATAACAGTACTCCAATTACTCCAGAACTTGTTCTGTTAGCCTCTAGGACAAATCTGTGGCTTTGCAAGTAATGTGAAACTACAAGTACCAGCATGCCTTGCCAGACTTCGTAATGAGAGGGAGCATAGGTGCAGCCATTTCAAACATCTAATATTAATAGCACAGGGCAGTGTAAGTGGTGCAACTGTTTCACTGTCTAAATGAAAAGCGGGAACACATGTGACTTATTTATACCGTATTGAAATGTGTTTTTCTTTCACGGTTCTTATTTCCCGCCTACAGGATATTCCTAATGTGGATTCGTTTCAAGTCATTTTTTTCCAGAGAGTTTTGGTTTATTTTTTGTGTGCTGTCTGTTTACATTTGTGCACATAAGAAGGAACGTTTTGCTAAGATAGCAGATTTCCTCTTGGAAAGAGTATCTGCCAGCATGAGGATAAAGAAAGATTAGGGGGGTTCCTGTGCGGGGACTTGTGAAAAAACACATTGTAAATAAATACGGGAAGACGTAGATTATTTCATGAATTGTATGGCTCATGTAAATACGGTGTGTCGGTCATGTGACTTCCTGTGCACAATGCTACAGGTGTTGTTCACCATCATATATAAATTGTCCGCAGCGCTTTACAGAGACATTAGACATTCACATCAGTCCCTTCCCCTATTGGAGCTACACACTAAGGTCCCTAACATATACATATACACACACACAAGGGTAATTTTGTCAGCAGCCAATTACCAGCTGCTCACGGAGCACCTGTTTAGCCAAGCCCTTAGTGTGCGATTTAAATGCCTCCTCCCTCCCATCATGGGCTTTAAGCACGCTGCCTCATTCCGTCCCGCTGCCAGAGCATCTGGGCTGGAAACAGGTATCCTGAGCAGTACCCGGTCCAGGGTCCTGCTGGTGAAAAGACTTAAGCCTGAGGGAAGTGTTCTCTCCTTGCACTTAAGATCGCACAGCAACCCTATAGCGGACCTGCATAGATCCAGAGATCTGATGGCAAGACGCTATTAATTCAGTATTCGTTTCATAGCCTTAACATGCTACTGTAATCCACCAATCATGTGCATTACATTTCTATGTCTGTGGAAAGTACACACACCAATGACTGCTCAGCAGAAGAGCTTTATTGAGTTACGTGGAGCAGTCGGCCAATTAAGTCATGAAGTTCTATGATTCCTCCGTAGACGTTTAACTGAATCCTTGTGACAGACACGGAGCAGACTCGTCCTGTTTTCTCCTGTGCTACCAGCAGAATCTGTTACAGAGCACTCTCCCCGCTGAGCCTGTATTCAGTTCTCTCCCCCACCCTCTGCACTCTCATTAATACTCATTGACTGCTACTGCTGCCGCTTTTCCTGCCTTTGTTTATAGTTTGGCAACATGTCTGCTTCCGAGGGTGTTCACTTGTTTTGGCTTCTTCAGTTTTTTTTCCTTTTTAAATAACGCTGAATAGGCCATCACGTTCTACTCTTTAATTACGTATTGTTGGTTAATCTTGTACGTGCTCTGTGTTTTGTTTTTAGAAATTCAATACATCTATTTTAGTGTGTTATAGACTATTTTGTGCCTGGCAAGGATGGATTTACGACCACATTTTCCTCTGCTGCCCTTACCTGTCCCCCAACCCCTTTCATTATATTGTACTCTCTTAGGACCCTTATTAACCTATGTCTCTGGTCTATTTCCCTTGCCTTATCTATTTGAGCTAGATAAGGTAAGGGAAACAGAGCAGAGACTTTCTATATGTGTTGCTTGTGATTCTTTTTACCTGGATTGCACAGTAATTAGAACATTAGTCATTTTATGCCATCTGCCCGATACAGCACATTTTTTGAGTGTCTTGGAAATAAACATTGATCAATGAATGTGATTGGCTCCTGGCAATAAATAAGAGCCACACTGAATGATCACCATACAAAAATATAGGTGATCAAAGTTAACCTAAAGAGGGTACACAATGTAACAGTAATGATCATTTAAAATATCTCATCTTTATAGTACATTAAAATTTATTATGATGCAAACAGTAGGGCGAAAAAAGTAAAAACAAATATCTCCCTCTCTGTAAACTATATATATATATATATATATATATATAAAAATGAAAGCAATATATTTGTTGACCAGCTTTTAGGGGCGTTAGGGCCCTGGTTGGCCTTCCTGTTAGCTGTTTGCAGTATGGCACTATCCACCTGTTACCAAGCATATCCTGATTTAGGAAGGTGTATCCCAATTCGCTGGCTGCAAAAGGGACAGGCTTATGGAAAAGAAGGTGTGGTCTGAATAGATAAGACCAGTTGTGTGCAGAGTTTGGGCAGAACGGGGGAGGAGCTTCATTCCAATGTTGTTCCAAAAACTAAAACCACATGGGAGTGTTAGAAGAGCTGCTAATTATTTTTTTAATGTTGACTGTTACATCCAACTCATTAATAACCTAATAACTGGAAGATTTAAACACAGGCAACACCGGGCACTTTAATTAGTATACTTTAAATCATCATTATTGTTATACAGTGATTTATATTGATCACCTACATTTTTGTACATTGATCATTCTGTATGTTTACTTGTATTAAAACTGTCTGTGTACCTCCCTCAGACATTTTTGGGATAAGGGCCCTATAACTGTATTCTCTCTTTAGAGCTGGGTCAATTGCCTTTTGCTTCGTGCTAATAAATAATTATAACATAGTATATGTCTAACATTTAGGGAAAGTGTATGGTGTGACTTATGTAAAAGTAAAAGTCTTTTACGTGAATTTTATTTCCATTATTGTTAAATCATTTATTTCTCAACATAGTATGAACCCATAACCAGCCCTAAATTGTTACAATGTAAGTCACAAGGAAAGGACCCTAAATATATTTTATTTTCCAATACTATTAATACAGCTGACCGCACCTCATTCCAGGGTAATGCTATCTGCCGCTAAATTTAACTTTGGAACATTATGTTTAACTGATTTTTCCATATGATAACAAGACTTGTATCTTTCATATCTAATGGGCTAGATCCAGAAGCAGCAGAAAGGCAGTCAGAATAGGCCCAAAACTAGCTATTTTCTTACATTGTAGTTTTATTCAGGGTTTTAAACAGAGCTACAAAGGAGTGAAGATGGCTGTTACCCATGGTAACCAATCAGATTATGACTCATTCTAGAAATTTATAGCTAAATTCTTATTGGTTGCTATGGGCAAAATCCATCCATTTTTCCTCTATAGAAGCAGCATTAAATAATACCACAAAATGTGCTTTATTTATTAAATGTTATCATCCCAGCAAGAGGCGGCCTGAAAAACAGGACAAAATCCCACTCAGGAAAGGTTCCGATATCGGCTCCACTCATCTCTCCTGCTCAGACTGATAATCCTAGCAGAAGAGGCTGGGGCTTCAGAGATTGACAGGAGGCCCCTGAAGCTGATTGGCTGCACAGGCTTCCTGGCAGTCTCTGCACTGATTGGCTGGGCCTCTTATCCATCTCAGCAAGAGACACATACAGTTAGCCTATTGGCTGGGTACAAAAAATAAAAATTAAAAATAAGCTTCAGTCAGTAGCATTAAGACAAAATATAGCCAATACAAGAATCTAAATTTCCACACATGCTTGCTAATCGCTCCTGGGACGAGTCCTCCCAGGAGAACAAGATAAGTCCCTGCACCCTGTCTTCTTCCAAAAATGAATGGATGAGGACAGTGAATTTCAAACAACATTCACAGCCAATTGACTTTTTAAACCCCGCCACCATTGAGCAATGATACATAGTGGTATGATACATGATACATATCAGTGGTATGAGGTTTCTTTTAAACTGGTGGCAGTAAAGGGTAACCTCACATTACCCCCACTCGAATACTATAACCACTCATTACACCCCTCACATACTTTAACCCCCAATAAGCTTTTTATAAGTCTCTTACCTTTTTGCTGTCTTCCCCTCTTTTCTTCCTCACCCTCCATCTTCTGCGGCGCCTCTGCTTCTGAATGACGCGTCTACTCCGTACCGTCACTCGCCACTGGCCGCCAGGCTTGCATGTATGAAGTAAAGGCCCCGCACAGGGCCGCGGCAGCCAGTACAGTGCCTGTCCGGAGTCCGGAGGAGTCTCACTATAATACTATTTCTACAGTTACATTACATTTCCGTCTCTGAAATGTAATGCAATTATAGAAATAGTATTGTTACCAGACATTGTATTGTCACTGACACATACACAGTGCCCGGACCGCTGCGTCCACGCACTGTGTATGTGTTGCTATGGCAACACAGCACCGTTTTCAGCGTGATGATGGACCGGGCGGCACTGTACTGCGGACTTTACTTCATACAAACAAGCCTGGCAGGTGACTGTCCAGAGTAGGCGCGAGGCCCCCTAGGGACCCCTGACCTGCGGGGCCCTAGGCAGCCATCTATACCATGGGTCACCTCTGGCCTGAAGTACTCTAAGGGGCTTATTCTATTCCCAGCGGTCACAGGATTAGGCACAAAGGGCACATATGGCCAAGAATCTCAGATTATATCTCACATCTCTATGGGCTGTAAATGAAAATCCATGATGTAGATTCCCGTGATGTCCCGTTATGCTTATTACAGAACTGCTGCCACAGAATAAAATAATTCTCTATCCTAGAAAAAGCTGTCAGGTCAGAAAAGGTAAATATTAGGGCCCCAAAAGTTGCACCGTGTTATATACATCACTTACCCGAGAAGTAGCCTTTTCTGTGTGCGTAGCAAACCCCACAGCCGCATATCATGATGACAAGAGTGACAATCACCACGGCCGATATGATTCCAGCCAAGTTCAAGTCATCTACACAGCAGAGAGAGAAAATGTCAGACGTACACCAGTCATCACAAGACAAGTGGCTCTATCCGAAGCCGAGTTATACATGAGTGATATTTTTTGTCTACAGCATCAAACGTTTACAACTGGAATGGTGAAAATCACGCAATCTACGTAAAGAAACGCTACGTACATAGCGTAAAATAGTTACTACGCATGCATAGTATCTAGATTCGGAAAATTAGGCACGTATGTAAAAAAATACGCTAGAGGGTCCTAACTCTGGATTTGAGTCTGAAAATTAGAGGAAGTTGTGGAAATTTTACACCTTGGCAAAACCCTGTGGAATTATTGCAGGGGAGACAAATATCATCTGTTGCAAACCGTATTAGTGATGTTTCCCAGCTCAATATAAATAACAGTAAAAGTAAAGCTGGTCAGTGTCAGAGTATTCTCCCAGCATGGAAATCATTAACTTGACAACCCTTGAAATTTAACATGGTTTTACCCAGGTGTAGCTGTCCACCTGTTTTTCTCTTCCAAACTCTGGATTCAATCCACTGATTTAAACCCAATGGACTGGATCCAGTGCTAATAACAATAGGAGAATTATGTATGCTATGTTATGTTAGTCTCCTATCTCTTATAAGCATGTGCAGTACAAAGGAATTCTGCATCACATGGCATTCGTCCGATGCATAATCCCTTGCGGCAGTCTGTCTCCGCACGGCAGACATTACGGAATGGTAATCATACAGTAAGGGCTTTCCAAAGCCTTAACGTACAATCCATCATTCCATAAGTGTGCCTCCTACATGCAGGGACTTAGAGTAGGGTCCTGCATGTGGAAGGCCCATACATGTGAAGGGAGAGCAGTATGGAACTCTGGATCGCAAATTCTGTATGTTATCTTCTGTGGCAGAGGTAAATGTACAGAATTTAAGCACAGTTCTGGATCCAGCCCAATGGACCTTATTCACACTTAATAACGTACCTAAATATATACGCAAGCCATGTGTGTATTTTGGCTTAATGAGCATGCGCGGTCAAGATGTTACGCACAGAGGGCCTGATTCAGAGGCTGACTTAAAGTTACACCTGGGCAAAACCATGTTGATTTCAGGGGGAGTCAAGTTAATTTTATTCTATGCATGCAGGGAGAATGCTTTGCTTTTACTTATTGCACACAGATACCTGATCTGCTTCACTTTTAAACTGCTAATTAGACTTGAGCTGGGAAACATCACCTTTTAACTATAATACTGTTGCAACAAATGAAATTTGACTCCCCTGAAATCAACATGGTTTAGCCCAGGTGTAACTTTAAGTTCTTATTTTCAATCTCTGAATCATGGCCAGAGTTCTAATGAGATTCGTAATAAGGGGTGTTCTACTAAGAAAAGTGGGCAGGGGGGGGGGCATTTAAATAGGCTGAATGGGCTGGGTTGGCAAACTCTGCACGTACTTTAGCAAAGATACAAAGCACGGAGAGTTAATGTAGTCCCTATGGACGCAGAAGTCAGCAAAGATCCGAAGGAACGTGCACTGTCATGGGAGTTACCCAACCACTTAGATGCGTATTTTTGCGACTTCGATCGTACTTAATTCCTTCTTATCTGTGAAAAAGGCCCAATGTGAGTATGTTAAACATTTAAGCAAAAGGCATTATTGGAGAGGGTTTGGGTTAATAAGTAATTAGACCATGTTGTAATTCAGAGAAATATAAGTGCAGGAAGTTGTATCAGAAACTTAAATTACTCAACATTGAAATAATTCATTACATAAATAAAGTTACTTTGAATTCAGACACTTTTAGGTAATATATTCCCATACATTTAAATTGTACAATGCATTTTTGATGGACAAAGAAGGTGCCCATTAAAATGAACGGGAAATCAGTTAATCACAAGCAACAGTTACCAGTTGAATACTTGTTATTATTTGAGCATATAAAGCACATTAATAAAAAAACTGGCCCGTATTCAGAGTACCGGACGTATAACATATACATCCGGGGTTTAGTGATTTTTACTACTGCGCATGTGTAGTAATTTTTTTATGTAATCTACGTATTTTTTTGTTTCGTAGATTGCTTAAATGCGATTAACGTAGATTAACGTAATGCAGATTACGTTAAAAAATGACTACGCATGCGCAGTAGTAAAAATCGCTAAACACCGGACGTATATGTTATACGTCCGGTACTATGAATACGGGCCCATGTTCCATAGAAAACATAATGATATTTTTTTTGCAGCCTAACGCTACTCACCAACTTGCATTCTTTTTGCTGAGCAAGTCTGTGCTTTGCCGATATTGTTGCTGGCCTCACAGTAATATTCTCCTGTATCCAGTTTTGTGACAGAGTTGAAGTGCTGGATATAGAGACAGACAATGTTATTTACATAGATCAGTATTCTCTAGTGCTAAATGAAACTATGGGACATCAATCTAGGACTCCGTTGTGTGGCTGGTTAATGCTTTCTAAGAGCTAATATACGGTGGTGTAAAAGTTATGTCTTAAAAAAAATATCATCATGTGTTATACGAAGAGTCTAAAAAGGCAAAGTAGAGATGGTTCCCATGGTAACCATTCAGATGATCATACACCAAACACATTAAAGGAAATTATATCCAGAATCTGATTGGTTGCTATGAGCAACATCTCAATTATTCATTTAAAGCTTCATTAAATATACAACCTAATATAAGATTTCAAATTAAACAAATCTCATCATTTCATAATTCTTCACCCTCAAAAACCCAGGTTATTGCCAGGTAAAGATCCAGCGGCCCGGGTTGAGGTGTGTGGTGTGAGAGGTCCCCAGTGCCTCTATCCGGGTCTAATGACCTGGAAATTGGACACGGGAGAAAAGAAGGGATACACCCAGGTCCTATCCGAGTAGGGATGCAGTGTGAAAGGTGTTACCTGGGTTTATTAACGCGGGTCACACAGAAAGCACTTGATTGGTGTAATTTGTTTACTTTTACCCTGGCAACAAGTCCCTTAAGCACAGGGGCGTGTGTGTGTGTGTAAAACTTAAGGTGGGGTTCAGGGCAAGGAAGTTCTGCATGTGCAAGGAATCTAGGATCGCACTTGGGGCCAGATTTACTAAACAGCCGGTTTGGAAAAGTGGAGATGTCGCCCATAGCAACCAATCTGATTTTAGCTGACAGTCTCTAGTATGTAAATAGAAAGTAAGAGCTATAGGTTGCTATAGGCAACATCTCTACTCTTCCAAACCCGCAGCTTAGTAAATCTGGCCCTTGCTACGGAGACTTACGAGTGCCTTCAATTTAAATTTCTGAAAACACACTCGAGGGGAACACGAAATGACTACTTCATATGCCGGAGAATGGACCCTGGAGCGTTAGGGTGTCCTCAATCAATGCTCACCAGAGTGCCTGTGCTCTTGTCCACTTTATACGTTGCATTGGCAGCTTTTCCACTTTGGCTGTGGTTGTCAATGGGAACTCCATTTTTAAACCATCTGTACTCTGACGCTGGGTTTCCTTGCTTCTCCCAACACTTTAGCTCGACTGCACTGCCACTCATTGCGGAGCTAGGAATGTCACACATTGGGATGCTGGGGGCCACTGTTAAAAATCAATAAATAGTTATAACATAATAAATTATTCAATAAAATAAATAATGTATTAAATAAAAACTAATTAATAAAAAAATGGAAATCGCAAAACGATCGCAAATAAGTGTAACAGATATTTCTGCATATTAGGTTACAGATATCGTCCCGGATTCACAACCGCGGACTTATTAAACATACGTCCGCAATTAACCGCATGCGTAGTAACTATTTTACCTAATCAACGTATTTTTTTGTTACGCAGATTGTGTATATGCAGTCTTAAAACAGAACAGATATTGCAATCTTACAAAATATTACTGCAAAACAAACACATGAACCAGCACTTATAACATTCACATGCGTAATGGGTGTATACGCATGTCCTTAAGCTGGGTATAGACTGCAGAATCTGATGATTATAATGTAGTTCACTCAATCCAACATATTACCAGTATGTACTGTCATATAATGCTGCAGAATCGTTAGAAACTGCATGGCATCGTATGATTTCATTTTTTGGAGATCCTGATTTTACAAGATCAATGATGTTCTGATGTCTGGAGAAAACTTCAATGTGTACTGACACACAATCTTCATAGCAATACTCCCCATTCCTATTTCTGCACAGCGCCACCTTGTGGGCGACCACATCATTGCAGCAAAGGTTTATTTGAGCAAAGAGCAGTGTGTACGAGGGCATCATTACGTGGGTCAGGGTTTTAAATCGGTACTACTGTTTGAGAAGATGTCAGATCGTGAGTTAAAACTGTGTACTGTTGACTGGTCAGGCTCTGAATTCCACCGGCTCCAGTTTTGACTTATCATCTCAACAGATGAGTAGCACGTAGCCATTGGCGAATCTATAATGGGTGCAGGGTGTGCAATGTAACAGAGAAGATTCTGATAGTACTAGGTAGATAGTACAGCCACTCTAGACTCAATCACACAATGAATAGGTCACAACATCAGTCACATAAAATATTAATAAATTAATGAATATTAATAAAGGCTGAGGTACTGCCTTTGTCGGACTGTAAATGTCACAAATTGCAAATAATGGACCATATTCACAGTTAAGAGTGAGTTAAGAGCGGACAGATCACGTCCCGCCCTGAACACAACTCACCCCCCCCCCCCCTATCCATCGAGCACTCAAACATATATTAGTACCCCTGATACACAG
>WWET01000144.1:900157-927778 GCA_011038615.1 Limnodynastes dumerilii | reverse complement strand
CCTGATTCAGAGATTGAAAATAAGAACTTAAAGTTACACCTGGGCTAAACCATGTTGATTTCAGGGGAGTCAAATTTCATTTGTTGCAACAGTATTAGGTGATGTGATTTTCCCAGCTCAAGTCTAATTAGCAGTTTAAAAGTGAAGCTGATCAGGTATCTGTGTGCAATAAGTAACAGCAAAGCATTCTCCCTGCATGCATAGAATAAAATCAACTTGACTCCCCCTGAAATTGGTTTTGCCTATAGTTAAAAGGTGATGTTTCCCAGCTCAAGTCTAATTAGCAGTTTAAAAGTGAAGCTGATCAAGTATCTGTGTGCAATAAGTAACAGCAAAGCATTCTCCCTGCATGCATAGAATAAAATCAACTTGACTCCCCCTGAAATCAACATGGTTTTGCCCAGGTGTAACTTTAAGTTCTTATTTTCAGCCTCTGAATCAGGCCCCTAATGATTAAGAAACCCCCAAAATTTAGAGGGATTAGCATGTCCTGTATTAGTAGCAATAGTAATGGGTACACAGCAGCTCTTACATAAAGTTACAGCTGTAACTATAGCAGAAGCTGGATGGTATTAATTAAATCCAAACTAATCCACTCACAATGAGGCTCCAAAATGAATATAACGGCCTTGATGGCTGATCCAGCACGAGGCTCCAAAATGAACATATGTATATATGTACCCAGTATATTATGTAACTTTAATAAGTGTTTACACATTGATTACCTGCTCAGTATCTGTTTAGTATCTCTCATTACTCTGTATGCATAATACTTACTAGGAATGGGAATCATTGGCCATTGGTCTAACATCATTAATCTGGTGCTAATTTTATTCATTATTATACTATTACTACACTCATTGGGCTGGATCCAGACATAGTTAAGTGCTTGAACTTAGTTACTCCTGGGCTAAACCATGTTGATTTCAGGGGGAGTAAAGTTAATTGTATTCTTTTGCATGCAGGGATGTATCTTTTACTATCACACTGTTAGTTAGACTTGGGATAGGAAACATCACCTCTCAACCCTAATACCGTTTGCCACAGATGAAATAAGACTTCCCTGCAATCAACATGGTTTAGCCCAGGAGTAACTAAGTTCAAGCACTTAACTATGTCTGGATCCAGCCCAATGAGTGTAGTAATAGTATAATAATGAATAAAATTAGCACCAGATTAATGATGTTAGACCAATGGCCAATGATTCCCATTCCTAGTAAGTATTATGCATACAGAGTAATGAGAGATACTAAACAGATACTGAGCAGGTAATCAATGTGTAAACACTTATTAAAGTTACATAATATACTGTGTACATATATACATATATTCATTTTGGAGCCTCATGGTGGATCAGCCATCAAGGCCGTTATATTCATTTTGAAGCCTCATTGTGAGTGGATTAGTTTGGATTTAATTAATACCATCCAGCTTCTGCTATAGTTACAGCTGTAACTTTATGTAAGAGCTGCTGTGTACCCATTGCTATCGCTACTAATACAGGACATGCTAATCCCTCAAAATTTTGGGGGTTTCTTAATCATTCAAGGCCCTGATTCAGAGATTGAAAAAAAGAACTTCAAGTTACACCTGGGCAAAACCATGTTGATTTCAGGGGGAGTCAAGTTAATTGTATTCTATGCATGCAGGGAGAATGCTTTGCTGTTACTTATTGCACACAGATACTTGATCAGCTTCACTTTTAAACTGCTAATTAGACTTGAGCTGGGAAACATCACCTTTTAACTATAATACTGTTGCAACAAATGAAATTTGACTCCCCTGAAATCAACATGGTTTAGCCCAGTTGTAACTTTAAGTTCTTATTTTCAGCCTCTGAATCAGGCCCCTAGGTTTCTAATGTTATTAACTCATATCGGTGTATGAATGTTATTTAATGTTTTATTAATAACATTGTTATATACGCTACACCTCTGATATTATTATTTAGCGCTACCTGGAATAACTTTTCATCTTTTTATTGTATATGACCAGTCTGGAAAGACACTGATCCTGGGTTTATAGCGCTCTAATACTAATATCTAATATTATAGCAATCACCTGGGATTTATTTCCACGTTTATTTTTTCATTTTACATAATATATTAGATAAGGTTTAGCATACCTCCAAACTCAAGTTCTTTTACATCCTGATTATCAGATTCCACGATCACACCAGACGCTTCCTGACCTGTGGAGATATAAGGATGACGTCACTACCTGGTCACTCAATGCACAATCTGCCTCATAATTCTTAAAGAATTCAAAAATACAACTACTAAACAGTTACAGAACAGGCGCAATTCACATCTCTTACTTTTATAAATGATGACAGTTCTTCAGTAAGTACTGTTACCTGACTGTTACTGTATCCACTACAAGCAAATTCACCAGAAAACGTCTTTTTTCTTGTGGGAGAAAATATAGAATTATTGCAGTGATGACCGCCCGTCAGGATGGGTTAGGTGCGGAGAGATCTGCACCGAACTCACCCGTTCTGTCCCCAAACCTGCCTCCCGTTCTTAGGTACCTAATGGTGGTGCCATAGGGCTACCTTATACTACCATGCGTAGCTTCCTTCAGCTTCCAAAGCTTATCATCGCAGCGAGCCTAGCAGCTTCGTTGACAATATT
Source organism: Limnodynastes dumerilii (assembly GCA_011038615.1). NCBI lineage: Eukaryota > Metazoa > Chordata > Amphibia > Anura > Limnodynastidae > Limnodynastes > Limnodynastes dumerilii. The sequence goes on along the minus strand of WWET01000144.1, from coordinate 925,145 downwards.
TACAAATACTCACCCTTCCTGCGAAGTCCCGCGATGATCCGCCGGGTCCGGGCAGTACTTCACATGGACATGAGAAACACTGCACATGCTCAGGACATGAGAAACACTGCACATGCGCAGGACATGAGAAACACTGCACATGCTCACTGCTTCTCTCTAGGCACTTTGCGCACTGCGAATGTGCAGTGTATTCATGCCGGAACCGGACAGCTGCAGCCCGATGGGACGCCCGGACAGGTGAGTTTATTCATTTTTACTTACTTATTCTTTTTTTTTTATGGTTTTTTTCTGTAACTTTAAAATTTATTTTTATTTTATTTTTTCTTACTGGGGCAGCATTGTTATGTCTCCCCATACATACCCCCCTTTTCCTCCCCCTAATAACAGCTATTAGGGGGAGGAAAAGAGGGGTATATCGGGACATCGCCGGAATACTTACCACTAACGCCAGTCTGATCTGGCGTTAGTCTGATGCCGGGAGCGGAGTGTAAAACTCCGCTCCGACGTTTTGTAAATATGTGACACTTCATTTTAATGCGATAGGGCCAGTTTTCACTTCAAAATCGCATTAAAATGCTCTTTGTAATAGACCCCAATGTATCACAGAGAGAGAATTACAGGTGTAGACCAACATGAGAAACACTGCACATGCGCAGGACATGTGAAACACTGCACATGCTCAGGACATGAGAAACACTGCACATGCTCACTGCTTCTCTCTAGACACTGAAATTTTTCCAAGTCCTGACATGAGAAACACTGCGCATGTGCAGTTTGTTCATGCCGGAACCGGACAGCTGCAGCCCGATGGGACGCCCGGACAGGTGAGTTTATAAATTTTTACTTACTTATTCTTTTTTTATTGATATTTCTTCTGTTACTTAAAATTTTTATTTTATTTTTTTTATTTTTTAATGGGGCAGTTTTGTTATGTTTTCCGACGGTCTCCCCATACAGCTATAAGGGGGAGGAAAAGAGGGGTATTTGGGGACATCGCCAGTCTGAGCTGTCGTTAGTCTGACGCCGGGAGCGGAGTGTAAAACTTTGCTCCGATGTTTTGTAAATATGTGACACTTCATTTTAATGCGATAGGGCCAGTTTTTAAGTGAAAATTGTCCCTATCGCATTAAAATGATCTTTGTAAATAGATCCCTATGTACAGAGAATGGCTCTCCCCACCCTACCAGGCTAATCTACACTCCCCCCCGCCTGCTCCTGCCTAATCTGCCACATGTGGTCTTTAAAGACCGTGCGCAGTCAATCTATGTACCTATATGGTACGTAGATTGCGTAACTGAGCTACTATGCATGCACAGTAGCTCATTTCTTATTTCCCTCGAACTTAAGAAGAAGCTTCTTTAGTGTGAATCAGATCCGATATGTTTATTTACACATTTATGTAAAATTTTTAAAATGTACACATCTCCTACACTCCCATATAAGTGACCTCAACGCATAACAAAACTGTAAAAAAGAAAACTACAAAAGAAAGTAAAATAAAGGTAGAAGAAAGTACTACAAATTAAATCAGGGTAAAAGTAGTTGCCAAGGAGAGCTGGTAGGCATAGATAAAAGGTGTAATTTAAGGCTGGTGGATAGTCGAGGAGAAGAGTTCTAGAGAAGAGGGGTATTACAGAATGAGATGTTGTGATGATGGAGGAGGCAAGGGGACGATCAGGCGAGGAGCAAAGTCGACAAGAGGGAGTATGTTCTAAGATGGGATCTGAAACATAAAGGAGGGCTGGGAGTTTGAGAGCTTTGAAACTGAGGGTGAGGATCTTGAACTGGAATTTGTGGGGGAAGAAGAGAGAGTGAAGCATTTAACAAAGAGGAAAGGCTGAAGTAGGGCGCCGAGACAGAAAGATAAGACGAGCTGCATGATTGGGAATTCTCTTAGGAGGAGGGAGATATGTTAGTGGAAGATTAGAAAAAAGAATCTTGCAGTAGTTCACACAAGGACATGAATTAGTGTTTATATTGTGTCTAGTGTGACAAAGGACCTAATCCTGGATTTCATAAAAGTGTGTGAAAGTAGCAATGGCCTGGATAAGTGGTAAAAGACACAGCGGGAGCACTTGCACCGATGGCTGTCATTGCCAAGAAGAGACAGCAGAAAGTTGTTTTTCGTCTGTCTCTATTTCGAATGACTTTCTTTTATGACTGGATGAGTAGGCAATCGTCATGCTCACCCATTCCTTTTCAGAAGCACCGCCATCGGAACTGGCTAAGAGCGAATAGCCCTATCCAAATAGTGCCGTTCATAATGGGGACCCACACCTAAACGACAAGGAAAACTCCAGGAAGATACTACTGTAGAGGACTTGGGAGATAGAGAAGATAAAGAATGAAAAAATATTCATGAGAGCTGGCACTACAGCCCCAGGCCTACATCTGAAAATAGGTCCATCAAGAAATCCAATGCATATGATGATTAGTCGTCCAGCCGGCTGTGTGGCTTCCAACTGTTGCACTCTGCCTGTGTTTTCCCATGCACCTCGGTCACTGCTCTCCTATTGTGCACATCTGTGGTTTAATTAATATGTAAAACACCCCATTTTGGAGCCACTGCGCATATTCTGCTACAGCAGCTCCTCCCATTTGCCTTTGTGGGGTGCGGATATGCCCAGTGAGCCTTTAGAGACCTAAGTTATGTTAGTAAGCATATGCTCCTTGTGCCATACTACTCACATTAACTAATGGCTAGTCATGCCCATTCCAATGGACCCTTTCAGCCCCAGGCCCATGTGTCCCTTAATCCAGCCCTGCATGAGAGTATAGATTATCAATTTACAAGGCAGGACTGTAGCATCCACATACTGACATCACTGCAGCCATTTTGTTTGACTTGACTTTGTTTGACTTCTCACTTGAGTGTTGGTTCTGCTGACAAGAAGGCTTTTTCTACAGTGTGTAAGTGACAGATAATTGTCAATTGCCTTTTTTTAATGTCTGATCATTAATAACTAAGCAGAGAATTTAATAAGAAGAATCCATGTGCTACTTATAACCAGTGCAATGCTTTTCTCTGCAGCAATAACGTTACTCAGCTTACCTAAACTGTCATATGTGAACTGCTGTCTGCAATCCACGCTCTGACAAAGCAATTTGTGTTAGCTCAGTAGTCAGATACATAGCCCCAGGCTTGTTTTACTCTGCAAATGTCTTATTCAAAGACCCTACGTTATGGAGATACTGCTCTGGAGTGTAGAGACTATTTTTTCACCTCCGATGGAACAAGTTTATAGAACAAGCCAAACTTTTAATTAGAACTCTCATACGATCATCTTGCATGGCTTGGAAGAGAATGCAGGATGATATAAGGGCTATGTTGTTTTGGCAGTTTACAAAGCTCAGATGTAGAGATGTAAATAATTGATTCAGGAGGGACATGAAATAAAATGTTCATGCTTCATGAGCCACCAAGCAAGCATGTGATCGAATTAAATAGACCCGTCTTTCACAAAGTCCACTGTGAAAACTAACCACGCATGATCACTCTGGGAACCTGAAGAAAATTAATTTTTCTTACTATTTGGAGAATAGCTGCATATTTTAAGCTCTGTAAAATGATATAGTCAAAAATAAAACCTAGACAAAAATGGATTTTCGTAATACAACCCTACATGACTTGAACATAGCTGAATGGTCAGTCTGAAACCCCCACATATCATGCACATAGTCCAATGGTCAGCATCAAATCCCAAATACTATGCACACGATAGTCTTCATTAAACCTCTATGCACAGAACACCATGGTTAGCCTTGAACACCTACATACAATGCAAGGCGCCTAATGGTTAGGCTCAAAACCCAACATACCATGCAAGCCTCTAACCCCTATCACAATGCTCATAGCCTGAAGGTCAGCCATTGGTCATCTTCAAACCCTTATTTACTATGCACAGAGCCTGATAATTATCAACAACCAACAACTGGTGGACAACCTTAAACCCCTACATACCATGTGCACAGACCACTGATCAGCCTCAATGCCCTACATCAATGTCCAGAGCAGTGTTTCCCAACTCTGGCACTCAGGGACCACTAACAGTACATGATTTCCAGGTCTCCTTGCTGGAACCCAAGTGTGTTCATTACTGACTGACACATTTTAAAAGTTATGGGCTGGATCCAGACTTAAGTAAGTGCTTGAAATTAGTTACCCCATGTTGATTACATACTCTGCAAACAGAACCAGGATCAGAATAAGTTCCATACCCTCCAATGTGACCCATTCCATTAGGTACAAAATACTCTGCTCCTCAATTTTTATGGTAATTACTATGGTAACCACCTTTGTTGAAGAGACAAATCGTTTTTTAAATATAAGTTAATTCATTTAAACCAGGTGAGTGACAGATGGAAGCTCAGGAGCAGATTAAATTGTACCTAATGGAATGGGTCATGTTGGAGGGTCTAAATTTCTTACCTCCCAGCAGGTTTATGTGGGGGGCTATACAATTTCAGCTCTCCACCATGCTTCCCCACAGACACAATGGAAAAGTAGGAAGATTCCTCCTTTGTTCAGGATAGAACTATGCATAATGGTGAACCTGGTCATATTACAGGTGCATGCAGCATTATATGGATGTTTGGAGGCAAGGGGAGAATTCTAAGTGGCTTTACAGCACTAGACACATGCTGGGCCAGTGCCCACCTGGTTGTGACATGAGCCTGCCCACTGTCCCAATTCCAGTTTCTATTATGTTGGTAGGTAGGATTAAATTAAAGTATAACACAGAGACAACCATGGCTGTAAAGAGGAAACTGGCAAAACGTTTCTACAGATACTTAAGTCTCTTTGCAGGATAAATGCTTGTTTGGTGGATAAAGTCTAGAGGCCGTCATCATAAGTATCAAAAACAACGGTCACCCCATCCATCCAGCCAGCTGCCCTCCCTTATCTTTGTTTATCTTCCTGGATAAAGAAAATTTTAACCTCCATGTTCTAGATCCTGAATGCTGAATTTCCTACAGTGTGTATCTGTGCTAACCGGTCACAACACATTCCCAACCATCCTGAATTAAGAGCATTGACAATTTTGACAGTGGGGCAGGGTTGAGTTTGCAAGTGGACGAATAATTACAGAGGTAACTATAGCGTGTAACCTGAATGCACCTAAAGGACTATGCTCCGGATTCAGTTACATAGTTTTCATCTTACGAACATTGGGCCGCATACACGCAATCTACGTATCAAAACAATACGCAGATTACGTACAATAGCTACTACGCATGCGCAGTAGCTACTGTTTATTGAACTACGTCCGTCTATGGAAGACGGACATAGTTCTGGATACGGCCCATTGTTTTTTGAGCTACTACTGATGCAAAGGTATGTTTTAAGAATTGAGCTACTACGCATGTGGTCTAAAGACCACCATTGCGCAATCTACGTACAGAAATGGTACGTAGATAGCGTATATAAGCTACGACGCATGCGTAGTAGCTCAATTCTTAAAATAACGTACGTAAGACGAAAACTACATAACTGTGAATCCGGACCTATCTGTGCAATAAATATGGACCGGATCCAGAATTACGCAAAACCGTAATTTTTCGCTCACAAGGAAAGCGGATGCAATTTGCGCGTACACATACACCACAATTCCATTTTAGGGATCTGGATCCTCCTGATCCAGGCTTCTGTAATGGAAGTGTTTCTGATGATGGAGCAGAACCAAGACGAGGGAAGATGTTAGGACAGTACAATCAGGACTGGTTTACGTGCTGTACAAACTTCCGCACAGCCCCATTTTTCTCGGTGACGGTGCGGAAATATTAAGGAACCACGGTTCATAAGCTGGATATATCAGAGAATGGGCTTCTACAGTATCTACAGCTGCTGCTGCACCCATAGAACTATAGATAGGGTGGTATGAATACAGTCCTATATTACTCAGCAAGTCACAGTTCACTTTCATTGCACTTCACATAATTCAGCAATTGTTCTGATACAAAACATAAGCTTTGAAAACTAGAAGAAAACTCATTTCAATTTATCATATCATCAGTAAAATAGGGAACAGCCAATTATAGAGATAATCCAAAATCCATTGTTGGGCTTCAGATAATCATTTTCAAAGCCATAAAAAGAAATGTTGTGCTTTATATAATCATCTTCTAGATTGCAGTTGCTTTATTTTCTTGTCTCTTTACCACATAATTTGTTGGCTGTGTCAAAAAATGAAATAACGAGAAAAAGATTCTTTATAAACTATGTAAACTGGAAACTGTCATTAAAATAATAAAATTAAACGTTTGTTCCAGAGTTGCATGTTTCCGCTAAAACACGAAACTCTGGCTAGGATGAAGTGAAAGGGACAGTCATTTGAAACACGTGAATGGATTCATATGCGCAGAGGCTGCGAGGTGTACTGCAGCTGCCTATACATGGATGCATGTGTACAGCGGGGACGCATTATTGGAACCCGGCTTGCGCTGCGTTCGGTTCTTAGGATCTGGGGCCGGATTCAGAGCTCCGGCGGCAATGCAATTGAGGCCGGAGTTCTGCGAAAAGTGCTACTGCGCATTTAAAGACCGCGTGTACGCAATCTACGTTGCAAGAAGTAACGTAGATCACGTTCCAAAATTACTGTGCATGCGCAGTAGCACTTTTCGCAGAACTCCGGCCTCAATTGCATTGCCGCCGGAGCTCTGAATCCGGCCCCAGATCCTAAGAACCGAACGCAGCGCAAGCCGGGTTCCAATAATGCGTCCCCGCTGTACACATGCATCCATGTATAGGCAGCTGCAGTACACCTCGCAGCCTCTGCGCATATGAATCCATTCACGTGTTTCAAATGACTGTCCCTTTCACTTCATCCTAGCCAGAGTTTCGTGTTTTAGCGGAAACATGCAACTCTGGAACAAACGTTTAATGCTCTCGCATTATGTTTGCGCATGTGCTCCGAAAAAACTCTGCTATGTGCTTCAAGAAATAAAATAATGATCTGCTTTTTTTTCCGGAATGCGGCTGCCAGTCTGAGAGGCCGTATTTCAGATACAACTTCCAGCTGAATGGTTGTGGTGCGTAGATTAGGGTTAGGCTGCGGCAGGTAAAAAGTTAGGGCTTTAAGGGAAGGTTAGGCTTAGGCTGTGGGGCATGGAGGGTTAGGGTTAGGCTTAGGGGCATGGACATAGAAATATAGAAAGTGACGGCAGATAAGAGCCACATGGCCCATCCAGTCTGCCCAGCTGTTTATTTAAAACTATACTGACTCTAGACCCTATTTACCCTTAATTTAGTTTAAGATTTAGGATATCCTTATATTTATCCCAAGCATGTTTACACTGTTCTACTGTATTGGCATTAACCACCTCAGATGGGAGGCTATTCCACTTTTTAACCACCCTTTCAGAGAAGTAATTTGTCTGCACATTTCCTGTGACTCTTCCACCCTCCAGTTTTTATCCATGCCTTAAGATTTAGGATATCCTTATATTTATCCCAAGCATGTTTACACTGTTCTACTGTGTTACCCTCAACCACCTCAGATGGGAGAATATTCCACTTATCTATCACCCTTTCAGTAAAGTAATTTGTCTGCACATTTCCTGTGACTCTTCCACCCTCCAGTTTATATCCATGCCCTCGGGTTCTATTACACCTCTTCCTCTGAAAAATGCACCCTCCTCTAGCCGGTCACAACCCTTCATATATGTGAAAGCTGCTATCATGTCCCCCCTCTCCCTTCTCTGCTCCAAGCTATACATGTTTACTTCCTCTAGCTTTTCTTGGTATGATTTGTTACAAAGGCCATGGACCATTTTAATTGCTCTTCTTTACACAGTCTCTAATGTATTTATGATTTTTTTGGAGATATGGCCTCCAGAACTGATGGGTTAAAGCTGAAGAAGGGGAAGGTTAGGGTTAGGCTGCAGGAACGAAAGTGCTAGGGTTAGGAAAGGGTTAAGGGTAGAATAAGTTTTGGCGGAGAGCTCGTTGCGATTCCAGGTGTCGCAACACCGCCGCTTTCTAAAATGAAAATCGCCTGTCTGCATTCAGCTGTAGTACGATGGTATTATAAAATGAGGACCATCGTACCACTGCGCTCTTGTTTTCCATTATCGCTGGAATCAGGTACGCAGATAATAACTTCCTCTGTTTTGTTTTACAAAGTAGAACAGCCATTAGTGAATCTGTAACAGATGTATTTCTGTAGCTATAAGAGCTGTCTTTTTCTACACAGAAGCAAGGACATATTTTTTAGTTACAGCTTTCCTTTAATTAATCACATAAAGATACACTGTGACCACAGAACTTTCTTTTTACTTGTAAACAGTGTGTAAAGAGCCAGTAGCAGATGTTTTGTTTACTGGCACCTGGTCAAGATAAGAGTCCTCAGCAGAGAACCATATTGCCACCAAGTGGATGTATTATTCCAGTGTAATCAGTCTGTGACGTTTCACTCAGTATAAATCATCTCCGAGGCTGATCTAACGCTCCCTGCTCTCCTGGAGCACAACAAAGAAAGGAGTGTGTGTGCAAGAACAGGCTGCACAGGAAGGGAGTATACACACCAAGCATCAAGCCTTCTCCAGACACAGAAATAGGAGCAAGTTGCACAACATGTTAATAACACAGCTGAGCTCTTTTAGAACAATGCAGAGTGTCATATGTAGTAGCTTAGATCTACAATCTACGATCTAATGGTACGCAGATAGCATAAATAAGCTACGACACATGCGTGGTAGCTCAATTCTTAAAACAACGTACGTAAGATGAAAACTGGACTGCACACTATTATTACTAACTTTTTTTTATAAGGCGCAACACGATAACTGCAGTGCCATACATAGGTAATAGCATAGTTGCCAACTCTCCCTGAATATCAGGGAGACTCCCTGAACATTGGGTGATCTCCCTGACTCCCTGAAGTGTTTGGTAATCTCCCTGATTCTAATTTCATCCATTGAGGTCTATAGAGATGACCAATTTTGTGGAGGCCAAGAATCTTGTTAATCAGCTGCAGCGTCACTTTTAGCTTTTCTATAAAGATAGTAATGAAAGTATTCACTGACCATTTAATAAGCAATAAATACTGACATTTTTATTGTAAAATAGTTTTCCTGGCACTGCTAGATACACCTATGGGTGGAGCTATTCACAGGACACACCTCCTTGGTGCTACAGGACACACCCCTTTGGTGCAGCACCTTGATAGTGCTCTTATAATCTCCCTGATATTCATTTGCAAAAGTAGGCAACCATGGGCAATAGGAAAAGACAATAATTACATATACAATACAATAATTAACAGACAGGGTACACATTTGTAAAATATGGTATACAATATGAGCGCAATGCAGATATAAAGTACAGTACAAAGATAGCAGAACAATATGGTACATTAATGTTACAATACCTTAACATTGATGTACCGCTACCATGGAAAATGGAGCTGGTGCATAAATGAGGATCGTGCGCAAGGGCTTAGCCAGGCCCTTGCGGTATGATTTAAATACGTCCCCCCATGTGCACATGCTTTAAACACGCCGGCCCGACCCACCCCGCCACCAGCGGAGAAATCTGGATCGCGAGGAACCAGGTCCGTGCAGATGTGAACATGAAGAGTGTGGCTGGTTTCCACACGCAGCAATGTGTAAAACCACAACTGCTATTAACCAGGATCCACCACAAAGTGCAACAAGAAAGACATAGAGTTACAGAAAGACAGGACAGGGTTTATTCTTCATTGCAATGTGCTGCACATAACCTTGAATAAGCTAAGCAGATAAACACATGGGAGTCCCAATCTGAGACAAAAAATGTTATCTATCAACATAATTATATAATATTGTTTCATTAATGGAAAAAAAAACTTTTCTGGCATCTGCTCCTTTCCGGAGAATACAATAAAAACTTTATAAAATAAACTCTATTTACAATAATAGAAACTGTTTAACATTTACCTAATAAATTGATTGAGCAACTTCCATTCTGGTTTTATTCTGTTTGTGGGCATGTCTGGGATCAGTTGAGGCAAAGAAGGATCAGTAAATACTATGGGCCATAGGGTACTAGCAGCATGTTTATGAAAGAAATTCAGGTGACTAAATTTAGTCACCCATGGTATTTTGTTTTTTAATCTGGATTTGGGTTTAGAGATTAAAAGAGTTTCTCTGGATATTGTGTCAATTTTCTTTTTTGCTTCTCGTAGAGTACATGGACTGTACCTTCTGTTAGCAAATTTAAGCATAGCATCAGCCATTTGTTCTTCCACCCTTTGAGGATCATCATTTATTCTTTTGATGCGTACCAACTGTGAGTAAATCCCTTGATTAATGTCGGTGGAGTCTCCGGGCTGAGAGTGGCTGATTTCTATCTGTTGGTTTCGTAAATAATGTAGTAGATAAATGGGTCCCATCAAATTTGATACATGCATCCAGCAAGTTCACTTCCTGGATACTTTTGATGTAAGTGAATTTTAGGGTACTGATCATACTGTTGATACCGGTCATCATTTCCTCAAAATAATTCACCTGGACCAAGATATCTTCTATAAAACGACAAAACATTAAAATATGTTGTTAATAATGCTCATTTTCAAAGAACAGTGTTTTTTCTTTTTGTGGCTAGCAGGTCAACCCCCTGCCTTTCATGCACCTGTTTAACATTTACTTAATAAATTGATTGAGCAGCTTCCATTCTGGTTTTAATAATAGAAACTTGTAATGTAACTAACAATTAAAATTAACAGTGGTTCTTGATGTCAACATATAACTAGATTTTTTTAAAATTAATAAACAATTATTATTTGAAAGGAAAGCAATTATTAGGGTGCTTCTTGCTCAGATGTGTGCAAATACAGGTTTATGGGTTGAATAAAAAATGAATAGAGAGCTGATTAATGTATGCAATGTCATGCTCAGTACCTATACTTCCACAAAGGAACACAGCCTCCTGATGCTGTGTTCTGTGCGGAAATCAGCCTAGCAGATACACGTGGTGGGTGTGCTTTGCCATTTAATTTGTACAGTAAGAGCTGGGTTTAGCCCTTACGTACGATCCTATATTCTGCACAGAGTTACGTGTGGAATATGTAAGGTCATGAAATCACCATCCGCACTAAGGAGAGCAGTGAGAGCACCCTGCTCTGCATGCAGTACAATAAGAAATTCCATAGGTTAGCCGGAGGTTGCATACAGAATATCATATTAAATCTGGATAAGGCCCTTTGGACCGTAATCAGACTTACGTGTGAAAAACGTACCCAGGGATTCGCAAATATACACGCCTAAGATGCAAGGCAACACCCATGACATTCCCCTTGAACTTACGGACTTAAGCTAACTTCTGCCACCACAGGGCACCCTTAACTCTATGGGCCTGATCCAGACCTCCGAAGCACGGCGTAAGCGTAAGATCGTCTAAAAAGACGATCTGCACATGCGCCAGGCAGATGTTGCCCGGCGTAACTACAGCAACGCCCGATCCAGGATCAGGCGTCCGTAGCAGCAGCAGCGTAGTAACGCTGGAGGGGGCGTTCCCCTCCGTTACTACGCTGCAGTTAGTGTAGTAAGGCAGGGGGAGGTAGGGTAATTAGGCTGGGAGGGCAGTGTATGCGTTACGACACCGCCGTCCCAGAGTAGTTACACTGGGTTACGCCAGCCTTAGTTAGGGTAGCCTTCAGCCGGTGTAACCCAGTGTAAACACGATGTGTTAGAAGGAGTGTCAGGGGGAGTGTAACGATGTTACGCTGAGCGTTAGAACCATCGTTAGTCTGGATCAGGCCCTATGTGCGTATATTTGTGCTTAAGTTGCTAAGGCATGTGCGTACTTTCCTAACCACGCCCATATTAGGCTATTTAAATGCCTCCCCCCGCCCACTTTCACTTAACTTCCCACATACGAAGGACTGGCTCACCCCTTCAAACATATCTCACTATGCACGGATGTAAGGTATAATGGATTTCCGCGCCTAAATCCCGTAAATAAAGTTACTACGAATGCACAGTTCATCCTTACATAAATATACGCACGGGAAAAGTAGCAAAATCGGAATCGTAAAAGTGTGAATCTGGTCCTTTTGTTACTATTTAGCATTTTTTAACACTATGCATGCCATGAAAACAGTAAAACGCAAATGCAATGCACGGTTCGACGCACAACTGGTGTATAAATGGCTAACTGCAGGAATTACAACGTTGGGTCTTGACATGTTTTTGCAATTTATGTAATAAGTTCAGTTAAAAAAAACAACAATAAGACAGTTCTATGTATCGATTTGTGTATGGCTCACCCTGATGTAACATGACTGTAGACATTACAGATGCTGGTGACCTTTAATTAAGCATACATATAACTGATGATCAGACACAAACCGTGTTTGCTTAGCATGCACATGACTTAGCCACAAAATACTGCAAACATGTGCACGACACAGCATGGGCCCTTATGTTACTACTCCTCAGTGAATAAAAAAAATACAATTTCAGGAATGTAGGTACAGAAATACCTAAAGGATGAAGGACCAATCAAAAAAGGCCGTTATTGCAGCTGGTTCCAGAGTAAAAAGCAGACAGTGACAGATAGTATGCTCCTAATCTAAGGCCAGGTGGTATCTCTGACCATGCTGCTTCTAATATGTATTCTTGGACTTTGTGGAATGCATCAAGATGCTGTTACCGGCTCATCACAGCTATGTGGTATGTGGGGAAGCCTAGGAATGCTGGCCACAGCAGGCATCACAGCCATTTGGTCATCCAAAATACAATTTCACACACAGGAAAAGGCTACATGGAATAGTTTCAATCCAAGGTGGCAGCAAAAATCCTGCTGTGTGGTGGGGCTGCCAATGCCAGAACCCGGTGCACTAGATTGCCACATTCCACACTTCCTCCCCCTCTGCTTCCTATAGGCTGGAATGCAGCAGCTGGGCCATTTTACTCTGTCACTTTGCTTTTGTTGTGTACTTAAAATTAGAACTTCTGTGTCATCACTCAGTGTGCAGCAACCATCAGTCAGATATGTCTTGTTAAAGGGAGAGTATATATATATAAATATAAATAAAATTACAAGCGGCTGGAATTTGCTGGGAATTTCTAGAATGTTATTGCAGTTGCCTATCCCATCATCAATATATTTGTCCATTTCTTGTGACCATAAAAAAAAAAACCTCATGGTCAATATTTAAACTATCAGTGCAATAATGATAATTCTACTACTATGTCTACAGATGTCTTATTATTGTCTTATTATTTTTTGTATTCTAAGGGCTAGATTTACTAAACATCTCACAAGGAAAAAAGATGTTGCCCATAGCAACCAATTAAATCTTTTATTATTATTAACGCTTATTTATATAGCACCACAAATTGTACGCAGCACCTTACAGATAACATTAGACATTGAAACCAGTCCCTGCCCCTATTGGAGCTACATACTAAGGTTTCTAACACACACACACACACACACACACACGTAATTTAGTTAGCAGCCAATTAATCATTTCAGTGGGTTTTTGACATGTGGGAGGAAACCAGAGCACCCAGAGGAAACCCACGCAGACAAAGGGAGAACATACAAACTCCACACAGATAACGCCTATTATGGGCTTCATGACCTCAGCGTCCCCAATCTCACTTTCCTATTACATATTAGGTAATGTCAGCTAGAATCTGTTTGGTTGCTATGGGCAACATCTCCATTTTTTATTTTGAGAAGTTTAGTAATTCTGGGCCGTATGCAGAGCGTTACGTTACAGAATTACTGCGCATGCACAGTAGAACATATCGGAGCTCTGCATACGGTCCTCTATCCCCAAATCTGATATCAGATACAGGCCTGGTCAACCTGTGGCTTTGCAGGGGTTTTAAAACTACATATATCAGCCGGCATTGTCAGGTATTACCTATACTTGTGGAGTTAAAGCATGCTGGGTTGTGTAGTTTCACAACACCTGGAGAGCCACAGGTTAGCCAGGCCTGACATATTAGACACATAATTAAAGGAAAAGCAGAGAACATCTGATAGATATTAGATAGCAACTGTCTATATCCTGCACAGTACCATTTGTTCAGAAAACTTTATTTATAACAAACTAAAAGCTATATAATATGGTGATAAACACAAGCACATACACAAAACAGACCTTCCAACATGACCCATTCCACAAGTATACAGTACTCTGCTCCTGAGCTTCCATTTGTCACCCACTTGATTTTACTAAATTAACTGATGTTTGAAAAACATTTCCTTGTCAACACAGGTGGTTACCATAGTAACTGATTGCTGGACTCGGGGGATCAGAGTGTTTTGTGTGTAGTTGACTGGGTCATGTTGGTGGGGGTCTCTTATTGTAGATAAAAAAAAAGATATAAACAAAGAAGCTACACTAACTCAAGACAAGAGGAGATAGGAACTCTCAATTCCCTTTCTAATTCCAAATTTCAATTTGTTGGTGTTTAATGTATAGCTTAGGATGACTAAAATGCTCTTGTTGTCTACACGGCTTCAAAATGTCAGCTATATTCTGCAATGTACAGATCCTCCAGCATGACCCATTCCATTAGGTACAATTTAATCTGCTCCTGAGCTTCCAACTGTCACTCACCTGGTTTAAATGAATTCACTGATATTTACAAAAAGCATTTGCATCTTCAACAAAGGTGGTTACCATAGTAACTGACAATGGGAAACTGAGTATTTTGTACCTAATGGAATGGAACATGTTGGAGAGTAAGGACTCATAAATGGAGTGGCGAGCTCTGTTTTAAGCTCTCAACCTCAGCTTGCTAACAGTGCAACGGGAAAGGCTCTTCCGAGCCCCGTAACAGCCACACCCCTCACTTCTTCTAGAGGTACACACCTGCTCAGCCCCCAAGTAAAGTGCAGTTCCTTCTGTGAGATTAGGCGACTGACATTACTAAGTGATTTTTCTCTTTAAACTGATGGTTTCAAATTCATAAAGTTAAACATTTTCCCTATTCTGTACATAAATATTGTAGCATTGCCTTCAGACTCCAAAGTTCCTTAGAAGGTCATGAAGTTTATCTGATAAGATCTAAGAAAACATTCAGTAACTACTCTATTCACATTCCAAATCTCATGTTCTTTACCATTTGACAGAAAACAGCATTAAATCCTTGATATTGTAAGACAGTGACGACAGTGCGCATCCAAAATCACAGTTTCAAACACTCATAACTGTGAGAAGAAACATAGATGGTCTGAAATGTGTTACATAAAGTCCTGTTGTCATTTTCAAGTAGATCTTACAAGTAGCAAGTTTAAAACAAGGCACATACTACAACAGGGTTACCGACTCCTCAAATAGGGGGTAAATGGACAGCTCTCCACCCTTAAGCTGTTATTACGGGGTATACACCAACACCCTACAAAATCCACCCAATGAGACTCCGGAGGAAAACGAAAGTACAATAAATACAACCTTAGGGCCAGGTCCAGACTTAAGAAGGAGCTTGAAAATAAGGACCTGATTCACACTTAAGAATCTTCTTAAAATAAGAACTTAGTCACTCCTGGACAAAACCATGTTGATTACAGGGGGGGATTAATTTAATTGTATTCTTTGCATGCAGGGATATATCTTTGAATTGTTTACTGTACACAGATACTGACCAGCTTTACTATCACACTGTTATTTACACTTGGGCTGGGAAATTTCACCTCTCAACACTAATACTGTTTGCAACAGATGAAATATGACTCCCCTGCAATCAACATGGTTTAGCCCAGGTGTGACTTTAAGTTCTTATTTTAAGAAGATTCTTAAGTGTGAATCAGGTCCTAAGAGAGGAAAGTTACTCCTGGGCTAAACCAAGTTGATTCATATTTTAGGGAGTCATATTTTATCTGTTGCAAACAGAATTAAAGTTGAGAAGTGATGTTTCCTATCCCAAGTCTAAATAACAGTGTGATAGTAAAGCTGGTCAGTATCTGTGTGCAGTAAGCAATTTAAAGCTATATCCCTGCATGCAAAGAATACAATTACCTTGACTCCCCTGCAATCAACATGGTTTAGCCCAGGAGTAATACCCTTCTCTCCCTTATAGGGGTGATTTGAATGGCAATTTTTAATGTGAATTTTTTAAAAGAATTTTATGATTTTAATAAAGAATATGTAAAAGGAAAGGATGTTTGGCCAGAATTTGTTTTGCATCCTTTACCTTCGAACACTGAACAAATAAGATCAGAGTGACTCTGTTATACAGGGCCGTCGTCATCAATTGCGGGGACCGAGCCGTGAGGCCCCGCCCCCTAGGGGACTTTATTGGTAATGTCACCTAGGGTGGGGCTCGACAGACACGCTTTAACAGCGGCCGGTTCACAGGGAAGAACTTCCCTGCGCATTGGCCGGCTACTAAATAGCGCTGAGCAGCAAGTATCGGTGGTAGAATACCGTTGATACCTGCTGCTACAGAACTAGGTAAGTATCGCGGCCCTGCTGTTATATGCTACAATACAAGACGCCTGAATTGTGAGTACATTATAGAGTGTATTAAGATTTGATTTATTGGCAAATCTACACTATGTTGGCGATCTTGATGTCCTTCTGCGAGGACTGAAGAATTTACTACACGCCTTGCAGAAAGACGCTTGAAAGGTGAGTGTGATACAATCTATTGAAGAAGTGTTGTATTGGCAAAGTTGCACTTTGATGGCGAATTTGTTATTTTTTCTTGCATAACCCTTCTGAGAGGATGAGTGATTTATTCTAAGCCCTGAACAAAGACACTTGAAGGGTGAGTGTGATACTATTTTCTAGAGAAGTTAGAAATTAACGGTGTTGCACTAACGAAGTGTTTTTGTTTTTTTATGTACAACGAGAGATATAAGAGGAAGGACAGACAATAATATTACATAGAAAGAATTACTAATGTGAGTAGATCAGGAGAAAGGGAGGAGAAATTTTAGTGTGTTGCTGAAACAGGATTACACGAGGTCTTCTCTTTTTTTCTTTCTTGTATGTGAATAAATCAGAGGATTATTCGGAAAAAGAAATTAAGAAGGAGGAGTTTGAGAAGGAGAAAGTAGGAACTGTCATCTGATTTCCGACTTTTTTGTGAATATTGACTTTTTTGTATAAAGTCGTGTTTAGCGTCTGGGGTCCAAGGTTGTATTTCTTGTACTGTAGGGTTACCGACTCACTCCCGAAATTCGGACAGTTCTCCCAGTATCCCGGAAGAGCCTGCAGATCTCTGGCAGAGGGCTTGAGGCCCGTGGTTTCATGCAAACCATGGTCTCAAGTCCTACCCCCTGCCTAATATCCTAGTGTTACTAGCGGCAGGGTGGGACTTGATGATGCAATTTGTGTAATCAAGCCCCGCCCCCATCCTTAGTAAAACTAAGAAAAATGGGTACTGATAGTCAGGGGTGGGGCTTCTGGCGTGATTTGCATAAACTGCACCAATAAGCCCCACCCCCTTGTATCTATGGCTTCCCTCCAGGATCTTTCGGAGGGAGCTATGAAAAGTGAGCAACCCTGGACTACAACAAAACATTCCTATTGTGTATAAACATATATTTATAACATGGTGGTTACCTAAACAGTGTGTTCTAGTTTGAACAATTTTAGTTTATACATTTGAACATTTCACCCAGAATTCACTTAATATTGGACCTGATAATATTGGGCACAATAAATGTATTGTTCAGTGGACAATTTGATTGTTTCATTATTTGATTTCTGAACCAAGACTTCAGTATAAACACTATTACTACCTAACTTGATGGGGGCTAAAGAAAATCAGTGTAAAGGTTACATAAAAGTGACAGCAGCGATAATCAGTAAAATCTTTATCAGTCCTTGCTGTCTTTCTGCCTCGGTATTGCCCCAAATGTGCCATCCGACGAGACTCAGACAAGACTCCATTTATGAACGATCCTGACACCGTCAAGCGACTTAAAGCCAGGTCTAACCCTGGTTCACCACCACCTGCACCACCATAAGTTCCCAGGAAGCGGGGTGATAAGAGCAAGAGCGAAAGAGGTTCTATTTCTTGTGTCTTGCCTTTCCCTCTTCCAAGCCAGGACACACCTCTACTGTAAAACAACCAACGGGACAAGGAGCCGGTGAGTGACATTGAGCCAGATCCAGACCTACGGCCTAGTTACGTTACAATGCGTAGAGTATTTACGCTAGCGTAATTACTAGGCACTCCCCTCGCTCATACGTACTTTGGCCGTTTTACGCTTTCCAAACCCTACCTTAACTTTTCATAGCGTAACTACTGACGTTCGTAAAGGCTACACGTACGTAAGTGCCTAAGCACCCCCATACTGTACGATGTAAATGCCTCATCCCATCTCCGCAGTGTAATTACGGGTGTCGTGTGGCTGTCACGCCCCTACGTTCGTAGTTACGTTTTTGATACACGGCTGGTATGTACGTTCAGAGTTCAGTTTTTTACGTCTCCAGCTAGTGTAAATACGTTAGCGTACGTAGCTCAGGATCTGGCCCATTGTGAGGCCCGGTCTACCCTTGAGTTTAATCATACTCGGTTTACATTCTTAAACCTGCATTTCCCTTGTTGATACAATTACATCTATTAAATAAGGCAGAGCTATGCTGTGTTGTATTCAAGGGCAAAAAATGTGCTCAGTCTAAATGAATACAAAGCCTTGGTGTAAATCAATAGAATAAGCTGTAAACATAAAGTAACATGGGACCTGATCCAGACCTACGTGCGTATTCCATGTTCCGAGGTCTGCAAGTCCGCATGCGAGAGGGATGAGAACACTCCACTGGAATGCAGAGCTTACCACCGCCCACTCACCCTCATCTGCATGCCTATCCCCGCCCCCCTGCAGGGATTGGGCATTTGGAGTTCAATGAACACCTAATCGGACGAATCTCCTAGCCCAGGGCATGCGCACTTCCTTCTAGACCCCCGATTTCCGCAAGCAACGTGTCGGACGGAGATCTGGATCCGACTCATGTATGGTAAACGTTGCAAAGTAGTATATACAAAAAAAAAATAATATGTTGAGCAAGTGACTATGAAGCTGCTTTCTTTAATGATTTCACAATAGATATAATATATTATTACACAAGACGCTTAGGTCCCTACTTCCTGCATGTCAGGGGGTTAAACATGAAAGTGGAATTTCCATTAACATCTTCATTAATCAAGCCATGCAATCTGTGCCACGAGCATGGTCCATAGAATGAACGTAGCTCACATGGTAAACATCTCTAAGTTTGTTATGACAGGACGGGATAAGTGTTTACTTTCCGAGTGTCTCTATGCATTGCGACATTACATTGTACAAGCCGCCCCGTGAAGAGGCAATAACAGTTATAAGAGGGAAGGCAATGAAATGTGATCGCCTCCACTCTGCCAGTCGCATTAGTTTTATGGAGTTAACTCATATTGGTCAGTATATATGTTATTTTATATAGTGCTAATAAAGAACACATGCTAAGGAGCACAAAAAAGCCAGACATGATGAGGAAAAGGTTTTACTATCTCAAAACATAACTTGTCACTACACTGCAGATGTACTAAGATGCAGGTTTGGAAAAGTGGAGATGTTGCCCATAGCAACCAATCAGATTCAAGCTGTCATTTTCTAGTATGTAAAAAGATAGTGAGAGCTAGAATCTGATTGGTTGCTATGGCCAACATCTCCACTTTTCCAAATACGCAGCTTAGTACATCTGGCCTTACTTACCATGAATACAACAATAATGAAGTCTGGAGGGTTCAAATGAAGCAGAAACGTAACAGTAAAGCTGGCCACACACTAGAGCAATTATTGGTCTGATCATCCTAATGGGATAAAACGGCTGTAAAATGCTTAGGCCTGATAATTTTATCTTATGGCATGTTGAAAATATATTTTATATATATTTTCAAGTATGTGGCCATTATCCAAGTTTCCCCATCTTACTCCATTATTATTGGCAACTATAGCATTAATAAAGTAATTCAAGAGATGCAGATCTTTCATGACTATATTACTGTTATACTACTCAGTGGCGTAGCTAATGTGAGAAAGTAGGGCATGTGCCCTGAATGACCAGCTCATGGGGGCATAATTGGTGCCAACAGGGCACACACCCAACCAAACTCACTCTGCAGTGAGTGGTGCACAGATGAGACACCTGTGAAAATGGCAGGCGCCGGAGCAGGTATCAATTTCACCAATGAGAGGGGGCGGGACTTCCTTTCATCTATGCAGGTCTAGAGATATGAATGAGATTCTGAGGTGACTGAGATCTGCACAGATGAGTGGAGGGGGCGGGGCTTCCTTTTTTATCTATGCATGTCTAGAGATATGAATGAGACTCTGAGGTGACTGAGATCTGCATAGATGAGAGGAGGGGACAGGACTTCCTTTCATCTATGCATGTCTAGAGATATGAATGAGACTCTGAACTGATTGAGATCTGCATAGATGAGAGGAGAGGGCGGGACTTGCTTTTATCTATGCATGTTTAGAGATATGAATGAGACTCTGAGGTGATTGAAATCTTCATAGATGAGAGGAGGGGGCGGTACTTCTTTTCATCTATGCATGTCTAGAGATATGAATGAGACTCTGAGGTGACTGAGATCTGCATAGATGAGAGGAGGGGGTGGGACTTCCTTTCATCTATGCATGTCTAGAGATATGAATGAGATTCTGAGGTGACTATGATCTGCACAGATGAGAGGAGGGGACGTTCTCTGCATCTCTTCTGAATCATACATTTGCTGTCCACAACTAGGAAATTAGTATATGACTGCATATGGACACAGTAACACAGGCAGGTCAGGGTCTGGATGGGGGGGGTTGGGTATATGGTGTATGTACAGTGCAGTTGCAGTCTGCTTAGTACCGTGAGTGCAGCTAATTCCTTCGTCTCACAAACTGTGACCCAATCTAACGACTGAACCTATATCTATTAAATTAAAGCCAATGGATTGGGTCCAGATTTGCCCAAAATGGTAAAGGTGCTTCCAGTGCGGCTATGGATCCAGACTTCCGTACTGCAAGTGCTTCTGCGTGCGATCCAGCATTGAACGCTTTCTGCCACTGCGCTCAAACCTAGCGCAGCGGTGACGGAAGTCTGGATTTGGTCGTATGAGCTTTGCATCTATTGCACGTGAACTCCCTCCTATTATGTATTAAACTCAGCTCACCCTTTTTATCTAGACATAACAAAGAGAACCTTTTACGGGCTCTCCCTTTATATATCATCACCGTTTAGCCATCTCTAACTAATGAAACAGATTTAGCGATTTTATAACTATGAGAAGGAATCTCTGACGGTAAGCCAACAAGTGAGTCACCTTTTTTTACTGCTGCAACTCTGTGTCATGGTACAACAACTGCAGTGATTAGAAGGATCCGCAGAATTCTCTGCCCGGTCAGCCAGCAGACCCCTGTAACGTTACAGGATTTAAAGGCTCAATGCTTCACTTCGGGTCTGTCATTGTTTCCTTGGAGTGCATGGCAAAGTTTTGTTCTATAAACCAAAAACTGTATAATGTAAAATCTGTAGAAAATGTCTTTCTTTCGCTAGAAAACGATCTTCCCTGCTATTTGTCAAAGTTGATAAGTAATATTATATTTATTGCATGGTTTCAACAGGGATGAGGTTGTTTCTCGAACACGATACAGCCATCAGTTGAATAGCAGCTGTGTAATTGTTAGAAATAGGCTGAAAATAGAAAATTGCTATTTGGAATGTATTTCCCCGATTCCAATAGTGAGAGGCTGCTGTGTTTGCGGTGAGTAGATTAAGGTTTGGCCGCGGCAGATAAAAGGTTAGGGTCAGGAGGTGGGGATGGATGGTTAGGGTTAGGCTGAAGGGCATGGAGCGTTAGGCTGAGGGAAAGGGTTAGGGGGACTGTATTCAGAGATCTGTTCTTTAGCAATTTTACGTGCGTATTTTTAAGTACGTTTCAACTGCGCATGCATAGTAACTTTTCCTACGCAGTTCACGCAGACTATACGCATGGAAGTGCCATGCGTATGGACTTGTGAATCGGACAAGCGAAATTCCACACAGAACTCTGACAGAAAAATACGCACGGAGGAATTTACATAGAAATGGGCGGGGGGGGGCGTTTAAATGAAGGGAAGTGGGCGCGATTATAAATATACACATGGACGGAGGACACATATGCTCGGAAATGGCCACAGGAAGTTACAGCTGGTCGATGGAGGCGGAAGTCTCCGTGGGCACGGATTAGCAAGGGGAGTGACTGGGGTTTTGGTGGGTGTTACTTGCTCCGTTCATGCGTATATTTGCGCTCTGATTACAGCACGGAAGTCTGAATAAGGCCAAGGGTGAGGAAAGGGTTAAGGGGAGGGTTAGGTTAAACACTACCTTTCAGCAGATGACTCTTCGCACCTCCAGTAATCGCATCTTCGCGACAGTCTGCATTCAGGTGGAGTACGATGGTCTTTCGAAATGAAGAGCATCTTATCAGTGAACCACACTCCTTTCAACGTATTACTGATAAAAGATAATGTGACCCATCAGGTGGTCAAACTGATGGATGATACGAGGAACAGCCCCACTGCATAGGTGTGTACCCAGCTTTAGTAAATTTACCCCAAAGGGAAATATGTGTAAATACCTTCATGTCATGGGACCATGCTCAACGTTAATAAAGTGAACCCGACTTCCACACATTGGGCCTGATCCAGACCTACGCTCGCAAGCGATCTTACGCTGGTCGTAAACGTAAAATCGGCAGAAAAAACGCACTGCGCATGTGCAGAGTGACAACTTCCGGTCGTACCAAAGACCTTTTTCGTAGCGGCGATTCAGCCGTTTGTATTCTTTGCGTATTTTCCGACGACGGGGCGTGTTTATATTATGACGTTAGTACAGATGCTGGAGTTAGGGAATGTAGGCGGGGGGAGCCATTTAAATTGTACAGTATGGGTGTGCTTAGCCCGGTACGATCAGCGCATCGCTACAAAAAATTCGTACTGACGCCGGGAAAAGTTAAGGTAGGGTTCAGCCGGCGTACGGAGGTAAAGGTAAGGGGAGTGTCGTGGGAGTGAAAGTTTTTACGCTCTCATGCGTAGGTCTGGATCAGGCCCATTGAGCCAGATCCAGTGCTACGTTTCCATTACGTTTCCTAGCGTAGAGTACTTACACTACTGTATTTACTACGCACTCCCCTTGGCGCTCCCCTCAGCCATACGTAGTTTAGCCGTGTTACGCTTTCCGAACCAGACTTCAACTTTTCCAAGCTTAACTCCTGTCGGCACGCCCACACTGTACGAATTAAATGCCTCACCCCCGCCTCCGAAGCGTAATTACGAGTGTCGTATGGTTGCCACGCCCCTTCATTCGTAGTTACGCTGTTGATACGAGGCAGGTACGTACAATCACATTTACGCGTCGTAACAACGTGGTAACCTCTGCCGCGCGCTTGCGCAGTACGTGCAAAATATCGTTTTTACGTCTCCGGCTAGCATAAATACGCTAGCGTACGTAGCTCGGGATCCACCTCATTGACTGCAGAAGTTGGGTGAAATACTGGCCATGCGCATGCCATGAGATCACTCCTCCTCCGTACCGACTGTCAGACCTCTGCCCGTGTACATTAAAACAGTCACAGGCCCAGATCCAGAACAACGCTTGTGAGCGAATTTACGCGTGGCGGACACGTAATATCACGCTTTGGTAAGTACTGCGCATGCGCACCGTAGAAAATACACTCCGTAACGTAGCGTAAATGTGAACGTATGGGCCATTCACGTATGTGTCACGTAAATCCTTACGTGTGGGCGTGCCAATTTTACGTGAGTCTAAAATACGTCTGAAATACGCTATGTAGGTGGGGTTTGTATTAAAGTGTACAGTATGGGCGTGCTTAGCTGCGTAAATACGTGTTGCTCATACGTACATGAGCGGATAACATCGGTTACATGGGCAAAAGTTAAGGTAGGGTTTGGAAAGCGGATCTCGGACAAAATACGTACATTCAAGGGGTGTGACAAGGGGAGTGTATAGAAGGTACGCACACGTAAATACGCTACGCGAGTAAACGTATTGCAGGCAGAGTTCTGGATCTACCCCATAATCTCCAGATAACAGTGTAACACATGGTATAGAAAGAGACCATGCATCAAGATTCATACAAGAGGTTCAGAAAAGCTACAAATGCAGAATATAAAGGAGAAAGAGGGGAAAGTTGGACTAAATTAATCATTGATACGTTTTAGCCATCAAGGCCCAACTTAAGCAGTCTGTTACACGATGATAAGTGTCATATTAGCATACATTATGGTGATTCCATCTAAACAAACTAAAAATAAACACCACCTCTCCCAATGTCATTGTAATCTACATATTTTGCTATGAGAATGCACACAAAAAATGGAAAACAGTTCACAGAGCATTTCAAAGATGTCAGAGAAACTGCTATAACAAAGTGTGTACTTTTTCCTGTATAAAATGATGATATTTCAGGATCGGCTCATGTAAAGAGCTTAAAAAGGTATTGGTTTAATAATGAAGGATGGATCCTGACCTCCGTTAGGGCTCTGACCGCGGTCTATGCCGGATTCCCGTTGCAGCCTAATCACCGCCCTGTTGAGGAGTAACTTGCCTTGCTCAAATAGGGCTGTATCCAGATCAAAGTAAGTGCTTGAAATTAGTCACTCATGGGCTAACCCATGTTGATTTCAGGGGGAGTCAAATTAACTGTATTCTTTGCATGCAGGGATATATCTTTGAATTGCTTACTGCACACAGATACTGACCAGCTTTACTATCACACTGTTATTTAGACTTGGGCTGGAAAACATCACCTCTCAACACTAGTACTGTTTGCAACAGATGAAATATGACTCCCCTGCAATCAACATGGTTTAGCCCAGGAGTAACTAATTTCAAGCACTTATGTCTGGATCCAGCCCTATGTTTGAAATGTATTAGTTATATCCCTTTCACATCACCATGAAATACCCAGGATTTTCGCCAAAAACCCGGGTCTCGGCAAAATCCCGGGTATTTCATGGAGATGTGAAAGGTGCACTTCCGGTGGACCTGTGTCAGAAGACCCG
>WWET01000144.1:872411-891567 GCA_011038615.1 Limnodynastes dumerilii | reverse complement strand
AGCAACTCTGTAGAGAGTAATAAATATATATATATATATATATATATAGGCAAATGGGCTGAGGTGCAATGCAGCACCTATACAAGTATTTTTTTATATAATTCATTTTAATTGGTAAATATATTAGCGTAGTTTCATTATAAGAATTTAAACATAATAAAAACTAATTAATAATGACATGCTAGCAGACAACCAGCGATCTGATTCTCCCCTCACACTGAAGGCTTAATATGGGGATAAACCAAGCCCTTACTGTGCAATTTAAATATTCCCCCTACCAGGCGGATGTGCTTTAAGCAAACTCTCCCTTCCCCGTAGCCTAACTCTAAGACTCCCTTCCCCACAGCCTGACCTTAGCAGGGAGTTTCACTGATGGAACGATTTCTAGCACAGAAATTTGGATCTTGAGGATCCACTAGCATGCACATATGAGCTAAATGTGTGGCTATACTTTCCACCCATTTGCTTAAAAAAAAAAAAATAACAATAATCATTACAAAAAAAATGTAATTTATTTTGAATCAACTTGAATATTGCATTTTCAATAGCCTGGGCTACCGCTGCTCAAAATCCCCTGCATCAGGTCCTATGTGTGTTGAATGGAGAGGTCTAGCTCTACTCTTAGGACCAGATCCAGAACTCTGCTCCGCCTAGAGCAGCAGAAGTCCGTTGCCAAATCCCAGCTGTATCCAAAACTCCGTACAGGCAAGGGGGGCGCTAACGTAACATTTCCGCACCATCCCCATGTAAGATGGGGGGAGTGCAGAAACGTGAATTGCACATAAGGGTTGAAGCCAGTCCATACTGTACAAATAACATCTCTCCCCCCACCCACGGGCGTTTTATACCAGCTTATTTCAAATTGGCTCTGGTATCGATTGATCTTGCCCTGCCGAGGACAAGCAATCAAAGATCCCGAAGACCAATCTGCAGTGGCGAGAGTTGAGTATTTATCCTACCCCAACCCTTATCCTCATTATTACCTTAAACCTCCCCTTCCATTACCCTAACCCAGTGCCGTAACTAGGGGTGTGCGATAGGGGCGGCAGCACAGGGCACAAATCTTAAGGGGGCACCAGTAAGTTAATATTTATGGTTATATTTTCTAGAAATTCAGAGGCAGGGGGCACCATTTTTCCTTTTTGCCCCTGGCGCTAAAATTTTGAGTTACGGCTCTGCCCTAACCCTCCCCTTCCATTACCCTAACCCTCCCTTCCCCGCAGCCTGACCCTAAGACTCCCTTCCCCGCAGCCTGACCCTAAGACTCCCTTCCCCGCAGCCTGACCCTAAGACTCCCCATAGACTCCCCTATAATACTCACCTTTCCAATGCGGTGGGTGCGCGGCAAGTAAGTACACCGGAAAATGTATTATTTTTCTAAATAGGGACAGACAGAAATTAGCTTTGGGCTGTCTTAATTTAGGAACCAGCATTTTCTTTACAGAGCATGCATCCTTCACCCACAGAGCATAAGGGATTCCGCTTTGGGAATACTTACCAGGCCAATTCTGAAACCTCTGGATCCATATTTCCGTCTTGGTATGTTTTGGTACTGTGGCGACCGTGCATGCAGTACTATAAGGCAGTGTTCAACAACCTCAGTCCTCAGGGACCACTAACAGTCCATATTTTCTAGGTTTCCTTAAAGAATCACAAGTGACATAATGAGCAGCACCTGTGGAGCTTTTAAAATGTGACAGTTAGTAATGAACACACCTGTGCTCCAGCAGTGACACCTGGAAAACATGCACTGTTAGTGGTCCCTGAGGACTGAGGTTGGGGAACACTGCTATAGGTGATGTGATGTTTTCCAATTACAAAGATCAGAAAACGCCCCCTTAGCAAATATATAGGATCTGGTCCGTAATTGCGTTGCAAAATCATTCCCTGGCAAGCGTGCATTAATAAATAATTTGCCCCATCCTGTGACAACACTGTTTGTTTTGATGGTCTCTTTTGGTGCCTTGTACCGATGAAGGTGAATATTATTGCAGAGAGTTTAATTAAATCTAGCAGTGTTGGACACGGTTTTGTCTATTAATCTAGCCCACTGGAGCGACAAAGGCGCCATTTCAAGGGTATATAAAAGCTGCATTTTTGGGTCTGTCTTTATTGCTGGTGGCTATTTTGCATATGAAGTGTTACTACAGTACTAGAAGTGTGCCTGGAAATGCGCCAAAGAACAAGATACAAAAGCGTTCCGATAAAAGTGAATTGTGAATAACGTCAGCTGTGCATGGTATGGTTATAGGGTGCACAGCTTCAAAAGAAAAACGTTCCAAAAAAACACCCTCCTCCATTTCCCCAATACAAATACATAAATATTACATGTACTAACACTAGATGAGTTTTAAGTACAGTAATCTTCCCTCACTGTCCTACAGTTCAAAGGATCTAAGGATGGGCAAAATTACAGCAGGCGATCAGTGAGAAATCAGTGCAGTGCAGTGAAGGTTTCATATAATCCACAAATTCTTCAGTGTCCAGGGAACCAGGGAAACACATTCCCAGAGAGTGCCCTTTTCACATGGGGCTTACAACAATACGGTCCTGGAAATACAAAGGAACGGAGCAATGATTCATTCATTCTCCTCCTGCTCAGAGGCACAGCCAGGGGGAATTCTGGGAATTTTGCAAAAAAAAAAAAAGAAAAACCACAGTTATAAACCCATTATAGTTTTTGATCCATCTTGTTCAGGATCAACACAATCCACGTGGAGTTCAGAAAAAAACAAAGAATTATTTTTAATGACCGACTGCAAGATATTAGCAGCAGGGATGGAAAACAAAACAGTTACAAAAAGAAACTGTTTAAAGGGTTTCTTTTTTTTTATTAAACCATTTGTTTTTTTCAAAACTTTTGTTTTTAAACCATTTTTTTTTTGCATGAATGAAAAAAATGTTATGAAAAAAAAAATAAAAAAACTTGCTTATTATATTAATGCTGTGAAACATATTGTTATGTATTAGAATCCTTGATCAACCAAGTTTTAATGCTTTCTGGCATTAACAATCCAAAGTTATTAGGCTTATAATGATTTATTTTACAACTTTCAATAAAACCAATTTTCACTGCTTATTATTCCTATTACATCTGAATATATTTCGATAGACTAAATATATAAAAAGTGCACTCAGAGATAGATGAAACTGATAAGAATATGTTAATGTTAAGTCTTAGTTCTACTTATAATTAAATAATTCAGAATAGTAATGCTTAATAGGATATGCAAAAACACTTTTCAGAGAAACACACACACACAAAACACACACACTGGAAAGCCACTGTTGTTAAACATTTTGAATAAATACACTAGATAAGAGGCCTATTCAATACTTAGTCTGTTTCGATGCTTTGAATGAACTAATCCAAAAAAAGAAAGAAATCTTTCTACACTGGCCAAAGATGCTTGAGCAATAAGAAGTTGCTGAATAATTGGGAATACATCAGGATTAACTTTTTATTTTTTTATTGCGCTTTTTTGGCTCTTCCACCATTCATAAGATGACACTCGCGAAGGCACGGCGTCGTGCCTGTAGTCAAAGCATAATAGAAAAACAGTGTTTGAGCCGTATTCAGATACATTTTTGCGCAGAGTTCCGTGCGTATTTTTAGGATCAGAGTAACTGCGCATGCGTAGTAACTTTATTTACGCTATTTACGTTGAATTTACGCATGGACGTCCATTAGACACGTACGTGTGAATCGCACTTGGGGACATACGTGCGGAGGGGCGTGGTTGAAATCCGTACAGACAAAGTTATGTGAAAGTGTGGGGGGAGGCATTTAAATGACCATTTGTGGGCGTGGTTAGTTACATACGCAGGTACATAAGTATTATACGCATGGAAATGCACACATAGAGATAAGGGTGCCCTAAATAGGGCACGTAAGTCACCAAAAACCCATCCATTTGAGGGGAGTGTCATGGGAGT
Source organism: Limnodynastes dumerilii (assembly GCA_011038615.1). Classification (NCBI taxonomy): domain Eukaryota; kingdom Metazoa; phylum Chordata; class Amphibia; order Anura; family Limnodynastidae; genus Limnodynastes; species Limnodynastes dumerilii. The sequence goes on along the minus strand of WWET01000144.1, from coordinate 887,631 downwards.
TGCCGTGCAACGTACGGGCGTATAATTGCACACCTTTAACAAACGGATCTGTGAATACGGCCCTTTGTTTTATAAACTATTTGGTTTGAACCAGCCAACCCTGATCGTGAGCAAAGTCAGTCGGCTTACATATGTTTTTATTAAATTTGTTTCTTGACAAACAATTGTAAGGTCTATTTAATGTACGTGACTAGTGACCTGAAATTATTTTAAAGTCGGTGACCCGTATTCAGACCTCCGTCTTCTGGTGCCATCCATCCTTAACTAGTTGATTACTGTTACTGGGCATGCGTAGTAATTATTGTATGTTATTTACATAGCATTTTGCTACGTAGATTGCGTACACACGGTCTTAAAGACCGCGTATACTCAATCTATGTAGCGAAACGCTACAAAAATAGCGTAAAATTACTACGCACGCCCAGTAACAGTAATCGGCTAGTTAAGGACGGACGGCGCCAGAAGACGGAGGTCTGAATACGGGCCGGTATCTTCCATCTTGACCAATATACACAACGAATTGGAATGCTTCTAAATGCGGGAATGCAAGTCACACCAGTGCAACTCAGAGAGACTGAAGTCACAGCAAAAGCGATCACCAGGGAATCGCCAAAAAACGTAATGATGGGTGTTTATTATAGGATCACTAGTTTCAGATAAGATCTTCTCTGCTTGTTAAATGTCTGATCCATTCAGTCCAAAGCCAAACGATAGGGATGGTGCACTTGTGACAGAGAAATCATTGATTTCCTCTGCTCTCTAACTGTATTAAATGAATAGAATTGTTTTCTTTGTATTTTGCCTCTTTTCCTATATAATAAATACACCCCTGCTGTTATATGTGATTTATGGTACTTGCAACCTCAGAGCCCAAATTCTCCAGTCTAAAAAGTCTTCCCTCTAACACTAGTGAAGCGGGCAGGACTATTGGGGGAATGTTGTATGTTTTATGACTCCTTTCACTGTGAGTTGTGGCTGCATCTGATTTGCGTTATGATATTGTTGTAGAACCGCGCAGCATTGGCAAGCTTAATAACACATTTTGTTATAGTGCTCCCACAAACACATGACCTGGTCACATGATCATCCAGGTATGCAGCTGTAAGGCCACCTACGTGATCGTAAAACGTAAGGTAGGAATCTCCTATATAGATTTCCTACTGACAGTGGGTGAGGGCACGGGGAGGGCACTCCTCGCTACGTTGCCGGCTGTATTGACCTCGGGCGCCTGTAGGTCAGGATCCTGCCCATTATTCTTATTGCAATAAAGTGGACTGTCCTTCATGCACAGTGCAGGCAGCCATTTTGTCAGCTGAACTAATAGACATAGGGGTGTTGCCTGTTCATTCACTTGAGATCAGTGCCTCTGGATTATAAAGCTGACAATACCTCCACGTTGTCACTGGTTGATAGCAAATTGACTGGCTCCACCTACAAACTGTATGGCCTCCACATTGGGTTAGTGAAAGGCAGACCCTCCAACATAACCCATTCCACCAGATACACAATACTCCGCACATGAGCTTCCAAATGTCACTCATCTGGTTTTAATTAATTAAATGATGTTTAAAAAATGTTTTTCATCAGCACAGGTGGTTACCATAGTAACTGCTTGTTGAAAGCTCAGAAACATAGTGTACTTGGTGGAATGGGTCATTTTGAAGGGTCTGGAAGGGACCACATTGGTGTAAAGTAATTTTCATATAACACTTATCAACAAGAAGATTATGGGCCAGATTTACTAAGCTGCGGGTTTGGAAAAGTAGAGATGTTGCCCATAGCAACCAATCAAATTCTAGCTGACATTCTCTAGTATGTAATAGGAGAGTGAGATCTAGAATCTGATTGGTTGTTATGGGCAACATCTCCACTTTTCCAAACCTGCAGCTTAGTAAATCTGGCCCTATGAGTTAAACACATGGCTCAATATCTACTAACATCTTGCAAATGTTTCAGGACACAACCTTGCAGTTCAAACATAGTTCAGCCAACTTGTAATAAGACATTTTTGTGGTCCGCAGAATACCATTTCAAAGCTTTAAGGAGAATAAATATTGTCCCTCTCGCCTGGAGGCTGGACAGTGCCTGGGAGCCAAACACATGGGACGCTGCCATGTCATGGTCTTATTGGGAAGCCACCTGTTGCCCACAGTGTCAGTCTACGTTCTTAGTCTTCATCAGTATGGTTGTCACGGACTGACTGCAAAGCATCTGTTTGTCACTAGAAGCTATAAAAATAGTGCCAAAAACAATGAAAACTTTCTAATAAGGAAGAGTGGAGGTGTAGTCCATAGCAACCAATCAAATTCTAGCTCTCATGTTCTAGAATGGATTCAATAACTGAGGTAGAAGCTGATTGGTTGCCAAGTGCAACACCCCACTAATGCTTTGTAAAGTTTTAGTAAACATACCCCTAGCAGTATTTAATGCTCCCATACTAGCTGATATATGATGAGGAAATGACTATACTCTGAAAGTTCAAATTAAATACTGAAATAATCATGGAATAAAATAAATACTGGCTTTAGGCCAGACACATTGGTATTACCGGCTAAAGAGCAGCAAGTAACAAGAAACTAAAACAGTATTCAACAGCAAAGGAAATGGCAAATAAAGGGTTGTTTCCTCTACATTTCCTTTAGGTAAATTAGATTAAAGAATATCTGCTGTAGCCATTTTACAAGCAAAATCAATGCCCAAGGGCCTCTTTTCAAATGGGGAGCAATTCAAATGAAAACACGTTTTTTTTTTATAAATTAAATGTGACGTTTTTTAAATGCAAGGAACAGACATCTGCCTTTTGCGATTGCATGTGTGCCATGCTTTCAGTACAGACTTGGATCCTCTGAATCCAGAATTCCTTACTGATTGTGGTCCGTATTCACGTCTAAGAGTGTGTTAAGTATTCCAACTGCCAGATCTTTCAGATAATCTGTCAGATAATTGTAGAGTGTGTGTGCACCTTATCCGCACCTAACTCACCCGTCCTGCCCCTAACCCATCCCCCGTTTTTAGGTACCTTATCTTACCGTGCGTTGGTTCCCTTCTTAAGAAGGACAATGCCTCTTCCCACCTCCCGCCCTCCCCGGCTAATCTTAATCCCTCCCACTTCTACCTAAACACTCCCCGAGGCAGCAATTAGGCCGCCTCTTTGTAACTAAACTAGATTGCGTAAATGACCTATTATGCATGCGTAGTAGGTCATTTGAGAAGCCGAAGCTTCTTAGGTGTGAATACGGTCCTGTGTCTCTGCGGTGTTACCCTGTTTATAAAATATAGTAAATAGAACAATAATAGGTATGTGTCTGTTTGAATTAACTTCCTTTCTGTCTGCTTTAGGGCTTGGGTGACGTAGGATTTGAGGGGGATTGCCTTTTATGATTAGATTGGGAAGAACGCCATATTCAGACGAAGGGCTAGATTTACTAAACGTTTCAAAAGGAAAAATGGAGATGTTGCCCATAGCAACCAATCAGATTCTAGCTCCCACTTTCCATATTACATACCAGAGAATGTCAGCTCAAATCTGATTGGATGCTAGCAGCAACATCTCCACTTTTCCTTTTGAAAAGTTTAGTAAATTTAGCCCTAAGAATTATATTTAATAAAACATCATAAAACCAATAGACTAGTGTGGTTGTTGCTAATAACAACCGATCACATTTCAAATTCTTAATTATTCAAGGAAATGATAACTAAGGGCTGGATCCAGACTTTCATAAGTGCTTGAAATTAGTTACTCCTGGGCTAAACCATGTTGATTTCAGGGGAAGTCAAGTTAATTGTATTCTTTACATGCAGGGATATATCTTTGAATTGCTTACTGCACACAGATACTGACCAGCGTTACTATAACATTGCATTATCACAACACAATAAGCTACACAAGGAGTCTAAACATGATATTGATAAGTGTGAATTATTACTTTTTGTTATTCCTGTCATGTACATTTATGACATTTATTATCATATTAATATTTGTGATCTCTGGGAATATATTGTCTGTTTGTATTATACTTTGCACATACCATTTGAAGTTTCTGTAGTTATAGAAGTGTTTTATGAATCATGGGCCTGATCCAGAGCTACGCTGGGCAGCTGTCCATAAATACGGCCAGCGTAGCTCTGGAGCACTCCCCCGAAACTCCCCCTGTGGCTGGCGTAATTACCCACTGTTACTCCGGCTGAAGGCTACCTTAACAGTGGGTAATTACTCAGGCCACACGATCGTAAGGCCCTAACCCAGCCCTCCCTTCCTAATTTCCCTCCCTCCCCCGCCTACCTTCCGTAACTACTGCTGCTCGCCCCTTTGTCTGTAACTACGCTGTAATTATGGACGCCTGATCCAGGGCTCCCTGGAAAATCGATTACGCTGGGCAACATCTGCCCGGCGCATGCGCAGAATGGCAGAAATGCTGTTCTTACCCATACGGCCACCGTACCAAGATTTCTTGATACAATTCGGGATATCACTGGTGTTTGTTGTTTCATGTGAGGTTCAACCAGATAGCAGAATCCTGCTATCTGATTGAACCTCGTATGAAATCTTGAGAGCCATCGCGCGGGAATTACCCTCTCTGTTCGGCACTATCAGGATCGCAGAATAGACACTGCGCACACTAATTGACTATCTCCTGAGAAAGAAAGTAACAACGTGGCAAACAACGTGACAAGATTTCCAGTACAGCTAGAGAAGGCGGCCGCCTTAGGAAACTGTGAGTCAACAACAGCCACAACGATTTTTGTGCATTTCTGTCTATACCTTGTCAGTAATGACGGCTTAGGATTCGATCATATTGCCACGTATCTGCTGAACGTAATTAACATCATACCACACTGTATTGCATACTCCTTTGGAATCTATAGAATACCCCTTTCAGATCACCACCCCGGCAATATCCTGGGTTCACAGACCCGGGATACTGCCGGGGCAGCAGAGGATCCCAGGGTCACAGACCCCTTTTCACACTGCAGGGCAGACCCGGGAAATTCAGAGACCCGGGTCTGTCCTGTCGTCATCAGGCAACGTAATTTGTTTACTGTTGCTCTGACAACACTTGTTGCCAGAGCAATAGTAAAAAAATTACACCAATTAGGTGCGTTAGGTGCTACCCGGGTTGAAAAACCCGGGTAGCACCTTTCACACTGCACCCCTACCCGTGTCGGACCTGGGAATAACCATTCTTTTTACCCGGGTTGAATTACCGGGTCTTCTGACACGGGTCCACCGGAAGTGCCCCTTTCACATCTCCACGAAATACCCGGGAATTTGCAGAGACCCGGGTTTTTGGCGAAAATCCCGGGTATTTCATGGTGATGTGAAAGGGGTATTAAATAGTTAACTAAATTCAGTTTACTTTTTCCATTAGGAGGTGTTTTAGGAGCACATTTTCCTTCTATAAATCTGGACTCTTGCATGCCTTGTCATTGCTATAACCCATTCTATAGATTCCCACATGGAGCTCTATCCAGAAAACCTACAAGCCTGCACATTTTGCTAGTTATAAATAAATGGCTGTTGTATAAGGTCTAAGCAGCAGCCACCTCGCCTGCTGTAAAGTTTGTCACATATTTATCTCCAGTATCCATGCTAGACAAACCACATGTTAAACGTTTAGCATTCCAAATTCTTCAAATGATTAAAATACAAAAGGTGACAATGGGACAGATCCACAACCACAGACCAGTTGTTTCCACCAGCGTGTATTTTTCTCAATGTGTGGGAATGCCATCTGCAAAGTGTCTGGGGTAATCTATGGATAATTATTTGGGACTGCTTCATTCCACGGGCTGGAATCCCGCAGACGGTGTTAAGCTGGGGTTCACGTTTCCAAACAGCATATTTAGGATCACAGATAAGAGAGTGAGAAGACTTCAGACAACTCTTTATTGGACGATGACCAGCAACATTAAAAGGCGAATCTGTGTGCTTTGGTACAAAAAAAATACAACCCTATTGTGCTGCATTTAGGGCCAGATTTACTAAGATGCGGGTTTGGAAAAATGGAGATGTTGCCTATAGCAACCAATCAGATTCTAGCTCTCACTTTCTTTTTGTATAATAGAGAATGTCAGCTAAAATCTGATTTGTTGCTATGGGCAACATCTCAATTTTTCCACAGCTTAGTAAATTTGGCCCTTAGACTTTAAATTTACACTTAAAAATAAAATTAAACATTTTTTGTGCAACATGAAGTTTTTAAAGGGTTTTTACTTTACTACTTTTGTATAAAAAAATACAATTGTATTAAAAAATAGAATTAAACTTGAGTTATCTTGATTATAAATTGCTTTAATCTGTTCAAACACTTTCCCCTTGTTGTACCTAACTAATCCCTCTACTCACTCCAAACCTCTGACCTACACAGGACAGTATGAGCCTATTTTTCATGACAACACGGTGCCTATTTTTTGCAGAACACTGAAAAGTAGATAATGAGTGTGATGGAGGACAGATACAGGGGTGGGGGTCAATTCAGGGTTAGGAACTAATATGCACCTTGAGAAAACCATCTTTCAACGTAGGGGGAGACAAATTTAAAATGTGAAGGCAAAATGATATATGACATAGAACATGCGTCCTGTTCGACTCTAAATTGCTGTTTAAAATAAATCTTTTCAGTGTCTGTGTACATTAAGCAGTTACAGTTTGCAGTTCACAACATGAAGAAAAATAATCAAATTGCACCTCTTTGAATTGTAAAAATGGTTTGTCTAAGAGCATTCTTCGGGTTAAGTTTTTAGTCCTAACTCTTAGTAAGTAGAAGATAAGAAAATACACATAAAATAAAATTTGTTCAAAGTTATTTTAAACAGATATAGGCTAAGAAAAACATAAACATACATATAAAATGTCCATTTCATTCTCTGGTTATCATCATTTAACTTTAAGGAGCGGGATCATTTATGGTGAAAATGCGTACTTTGAAGTATCACAACGGTTGCGTGCTTTAATGCACTATGTAGCCTGACGTAATACTCACACAAAACGTACATTCGTACATTTTGATCCTATATTCTTTAGGGTTGGAAAGTGATAAATTTACCCAGGATGCAATATAAGCAGGACGCAGGGAAACACCCCTAACCCCAACATTCATGTGAAATGGATTAGGCCGATACTTTGTAACAAAAAAATAACCCTTATGTTAGTGGTATTGGGGCCAAAACACAGCGATTTTGACAATAATTAAATAGCCACAAATAATTGCTGTTAGTCATAGAAAAATGCGCAAATTCACTTTCAAATCATGAGTTGATAATTTGTTAAACTGTTTTACTGATCATGTACATTATTTGCCAAGTTTTATTTGTTGTTTCTTGTAATACTGTTAATCTACAGTAACGGTATCATACGGCCTTCCCTGCTTATCATGTGAGTAAGATTAGGGGTGTATCACAGATGGTAGGGGGAAGAACTGTGTCATAACTGAGTTTACTGGAAGTTATCCTACATTTCCTATAGCTTCTGTGCGTTGTTACAGCAGGTCAGAATAAAGTATGTGCCAACCTGACATGTCAATGAATTGATAAGGCTGGACATTAGCCATTGCAACAAAAGTTCATTCACACACACATATGCTGGGAAACCGAGTAATAATTATGCACCCTCGGAGGTGTCTTGGTTTTTCGCAGTGTGCTTTTACCAAAAGGATCTTAATAGAAGATAGGACTTACAAAAAATATAATAAGTTTTGCCTATAACACACAATTTCTGAAATCTCTACTTTGCCGTTTAGAGTTCAGCTAAAAAAAAGTCCCCTCTCAACTCTACTCTGCACATTTACCATTTTCCTACCCCTGCAGTGCATGATTCTGCCAAAAAGCAGATTTGATTTGCTTCTTTTTTGTGTTTTTGCTGCTCACAGTGGATGAACCCCAAAATAAACTGTGCTCTCAGTGTACAGTAACAAATGACAAATAAATTATACAGCATTTTAAATCATTATCATCTTAGAAGGCAATAGTGGGGACAACCCTAAAATCATTAAATGGTGGAATCTATATTCATAATTTGTCATAAATCATATTTATCCACATTGATCTTAGTGTAACAATACTCTTTTAACTCTTGGATGATATCAAATAAAGTTTTTTTGTTTTCATTCTAATATAGTAATAAATCCATAAATGCACCAACACACTGTAAATCATAGTCAAAAGGCACACTCTTAACCCCCTATAAGATGTGGATGACTAGTAAAACAGTATCTATGGGCACTGCAGACTGGCATGCATTTTATTGGCGTTAATGCAGTTTACAAGGACACTTCTTCCAAATGTCAGCATAATCCAATCCATGAGATGAGAAAATATGATGACACAATACTGCAATAACTCATCCTCAGCACACAGCACTAGTGAAACCCTCTGCCTGGATTGTTAGTGGGGTCTTCCCACACTATGCCCAGTACAATGGCAGGACACAAAGCACAGACCTGTTATACCACTCAGGAGTAGCAAAACAAAGTCAAAGGAGTAGAGAAAGAAAGCAGAAACTCACAGCAAAGACTGATAAAGTGTCCCAGGAGCAGCAGCCAGGCCGGGAAGGACATTTTCTGCAGTCACAGGGGGGATAGGAGCGGAGATCAGATCCGGGAGAGCACTGAGCTAGGAGTACACACAGACACTGCCTGCTGCGAGTAACGGGGAGGTCTAAGCGGTATGAATAGGAAAGTGGATGCATGGGGCTCCGGGGCGACCTCTAGCGGTGCCGCTCCTCATTGCAGCCTTTGTCGCTCACAACATAGATTAAAACCACACATTTAACGAGGAACATTCCAGGAGAACACTGTACAATAATAATAAATCTGTCCTTGCAAAGTCGCATTCATTATTTCTTTCTGTCCATTAACTTGGTTGTTTGTAATAGCATCTACTCAGGCATAAGACTTGATGATGGTAGTAATGTGAGTATACATATTTTAAGAGGAATTATGAAAATATTCAGTGATATATATCATTTATGGGCAGGGGTTGGGGAGATTATAATAATAATAATATGGTTTCAGCACCCCTAAACCACCGAACTTGGCCCCATCAGCTTATGGGGCAAATTCAAGTAAGGGCATTTACGGGATTAGTTGTGAAATGCGCCTATTCCCTTCTATTCATGTTTTCCGAATTTCCTGGAATATCCGGGAGACTCACGAAATTTGGGCAGTTCTCCCAGTATCCCGGGAGAGCAGGAAAATATCCCGCAAGTCTCGTCCGTCTGCCTGCCATTAAAGCATTTCTCTAGTGTTAACGGGGATGCGCAGGACTTGACGACGTGATTTGCATAAATCGTGTCATTAAGCTCCGCCCTCGTGTCATCATCTGTTTCTTCCTTCCAAGATCTCCCAGAGGGAATAAATAGAAAATAGGCAGCTCCCAATGACCGGCGTTAGCTATCTCATAATGAGGGAATAATAAAAAAACGCACCAAAAGCAATAAAAAATATTATGTCTGCTCACTATGGGAGCGCTACTTCCCCAAATAAATAGGAATATAGAAAAAGAAAAATAGGAGCACCAGTTAGGACAAAGTAGATTATTAAATATGCAATTCCTTGCTAGAGACATAAACAATGGAATTCAATAAATAAAATATAACAAATATTTCAACATATAAAATGTCCTCTGATAGGACAGTGCAGAACGGATACCGCTGGATAAATTGGGGCCCCAATGATACTGATTATGGTATAATTCACAGTTCATAGAAACACACGTGTGTGATGACAATGGGGCAGATCCACAACAACGCTTGTGAGCGAATTTACGCGTGGTGGACGTGTAAAATTGCGTTTTGGTAAGTACTGCGCATGTGCACCATAGAAAATACGCTCCGTAACGTAGCGTAAATGTGAACGTATGGGCCATTCACGTATTTGTCGTGTAAATCCTTACGTGTGGGCGTGCCAATTTTACGTGAGTCAAAAATACGTCTGAAATACGCTATGTAGGAGGGGGTTTGTATTTAAAGTGTACAGTATGGGCGTGCTTAGCAGCGTAAATACGCGTTGCACATCCGTACATGTGCGGATGACATCGGTTACATCGGCAAAAGTTAAGATAGGGTTTAGAAAGCGGAACACGGACAAAATACGTACATTCAAGGGGTGTGCCGAGGGGAGTGTACAGAAGGTACGCACGCGTAAATACGCTACGCGAGTAAACGGATTGCAAGCGGAGTTCTGGATCTACCCCAATGTCGCTCAATAAGTCTCAAAGATGGAGTAATAATACTAGATGCTATGAGCAGTGATGATCACATAGACATAGACCAAAACCTCCAAATCCAGTGAGTAGAGAGTATAGCGGAAAAAATTCAATCCGTTTGTCACACAGTTTAATTCTTATTCTCACAGAATTAAACAGATGATTTCCAAAAATGATCCTATACTCAAATTGAACAGAATAGACTGTATTCACAGATACGTTTTTGCGTAGGATTACGTGCTTTTTTCAGAGCGGTTTAACTGCGCACGCATAGTAACTTTTCCCACACAAGTTAGGAAGTATTTACGCACGTAAGTATAGGCACGGACTTGTGAATTGCACTTGGGGACATAGGTACGGAGGGGCGTGGTGATTTTCTGTATGTTAGAAGTTACGTGAAAGTGGGCGGGGGGCATTTAAATGGGCTTTTGAGGTCACGCTTAGTCGAATACGCTTGTATGGAAGTAACAAACACGCGTAAGTACACACGTAGAGATAACGGTGCCCTATCGAGGCGTTAGTCACCAAAAAACCTGCCGTGCTAGGGGAGTGTCATGGGTGTTGCCGTGCTACGTGCGTGCGTAAAAACGCGCACGTCGTAAACACGCATCTGTGAATCCAGTCCATTGTCATCGTCCTCACCGAGGACGTATCCCAAAGTTGTCTTTAAAAAGGCCAGGAATACTAACAACCATTTATGAAAGTAGCCATTTTCCCAATAAAGTGACGAGTATTCATAATGAGGCGCGTCTCACATGGTGGCCTCCCAAGCTGAAGGGCTTTCTCTGTGTAATCATTCTAATCATCACCTGTTCGTTTGTGGATAAAAATAATGCCTCCCATTTCTTTTCATATGTTACCCTAGAAACATTTCCGATCCCTTTTGAATTGTAAACCTAATTTCGTTATTTACCTACTTTTCTATTTCTATATTCCTATTCACTTTGGGGAAGTAGCGTTCCCATAGGGAGCAGCATTTAGGACAAAGATTGACCTTTACTATATAACATAATATTTTTTATTGCTTTGTGTGCACTTTATTATTATTCCCTCATTAGGAGATAGCTAGCGCCGGTCATTGGAAGTTTTTTTCTACTCCTCAATTTCCTCCTTGTATAATAAAGCCTCATTATGGGCCAAATGCAGGAGAACAGCCCGGAGCCCAGGAGCGCTGGCCAAATTTCTAGAGTCTCCTGGACATTCAGAGATAGCCAAATTGTTCTCTTTTGGCTATTTTTCAATGATCATACAGATGAAAATGAATAATAGTACATTACTGTTATTTTTCCTTTAACTACTTCTTAACTATTTCCATACTTTTCTTTTCTCTCCTTCTTTTTCTCTTAAAATACTTTTTAATTTCATTCTTTTTCCTGTCAGTTGCCCTCATTTTGACATCATGATATCACACAGACAGGCTTCCCTTTTGGGCCACAACAAAATGGAGGCTCCATTATTTATCCCAGAGTCAGAACTCCTCCACAAATGACCCCAGTCTTTTCTTGGGCTCCAAGCTTTGGCCGGGGTAATTTATGGATGTAGCTCAATCTATAGGTGGCTGAGCCTGGTGGCTGCCCACAACCAGTGCACATGCCATCCTGACCAAGCCCTCGTTTTAATCTTGCTTAATAATAAAGATAAAGAAAAGTAGATGTCTTGTTTCTTGGAAAATAAATCTGGCCTATAATCCTGTATACTTTTCCCAATAAACATCATCCTTTAAAAATAAAATATAAGTCATATACAAGCTACCTACTTTTTACACGTGTTAGCCTGAAGGGTAAAAGAGAGGACGGCTTTAATAATATATAGTGCTTTTTTATTTAAGTTAGTTCCAGCGTTCTGTCGTCTCCAGCTTCCTGTAAATTATAGCCAATGTTATGAGATTTATTGTCTCCCATTGACAGCCATTTAAAGGGCAAAAGGTCACGTCCACCATCCACCCCATGTCGAATGCTATGATGTTTAGTAGCAATGACAGTGCTGTTTATTTACTACCGGCCCATAGGTTCCAGATTCATTTTTGTTCTCACAGAACAGGGAGTTTCCGCAGTAAATTATTTTATTGAATAGTTGGGTAAAGGGAGTTGCAACTGTTGACATTCTTAATTATTTTTTTTCTTACATCCTACCCATTGACAATAATTAGAAACCATGGACCTGCGTGTTTTTAAGAATGGTTAAACTTGGGATACGCAGTACCCTTATTTACACAATCTATGTTGGATTTAGGAACGGAGATTCATTACGAGCGGGCTTTAAGTCATAAGTAAGTAGGGGTTTGCCATTCCTCGTTAAGAAGCTACTTACAGTACGTGTAGGGGAGAGGTATTTAGATGGTACAGACAGGGTGCGGTTGGCTAAAAAACGTGCGTACTTTAGCAACTTAAGAAGAGATTTACGCATGGAAAATATATGGCTGCCTATGGCCTTCCTAAGTTGGTTAAGAACCATAAAAACGAGGGGGCGTATCCAGGGAGTTGCCTTGCAACTTAGGTGCAGAGAATTGCGAATCTGTTCCTTCTTATCTCCTTCTTAAGTCTGAATCAGGTCCTACGTGTGCAGGTTAAGGCTGAAGGGTAAAGTGTATCTAAGGAAGGCAGAATCAGTAATTACCCCTCATTGACCGACAATAACATGTAAAATGCAAACAATATGATCATTGGGGAGGAAATAGAGGTAGAATATGGCATGTCCAGGTGTGTGGCTTTTACGGGAGAGGGGGACCAATGGCAGCCGCTCCCCCTACACTGTAAGTAAGCTGCCAGATGTTAACAGCTTAAAACAGCACTTGGCTTCCAGTTTCTCGCAATGTATTTATAAACAGCTCTCAGCACTCATTGGTGTGCCGAGCGCTGTTTTACACTGTCATCCTCTGATAGGTTCTTTCACACATATGACTCTGCCCATTCCCGCCTCCAGTACAGAATGGCTCTGCCCACTTCCCACCCATCCAGGTTCAGGCCCATTTCTTGCCCCCTTGCTATGGGGCACGAGTTTGTCATGTTCCACTCTTGGGCATACCCTCATTCTCCATAAGGAAGTTGTAATGAATTTTAGAAATGATTTTACCTCCTTATGCTCTGTCTGCATTGTTTGTTCTCCATGGACATGATCTAGTCTTCTGGGCATGTTCCATACGCACGCAGGTCTGGAAGTCCACACAGAAGAGGGAAGAGAACTCTCTCGTGCAGAGGTTCAGACACAGATCTACCGTGCCCTCTCACCTTCATCTACATGCCAATCCCTGGCCTCCTTGCAGGGATTAGGCATGCAAATTTAGTGGAACACCCCTTCGGACGGTTCTGTTCCGCCACGTAACTGAGATCCGTGCCATGTGCATGCACAGTTGTAACGTTTAGGGAGATTTATGCATGTGGCTTGCATAACTCCCCTAATGTTACTAATTGTGGATCAGAGGCTTTTAATCAGTGTGTGGCCACCATGCAGTGATATATTGGGATATTAGGAACATCACTTAGTGTGTGGTCAGCTTTAAATTCCACACTATTCTTATATATAGTACCTACACTACTACTACACAGTCACAACATTCCCAAGGTCTGTCTCTGTTGTTTCAACTGTGGCCTCTTCCAGCTACCCTGTAATAAGTGAGGTCCTGACCACTCTTCATCCATTTCCTATAGTGCTCCTGAGCTTTGGGTCATCTCAAAAATCTACAAAAATAACAATGAACTGTAACCAGAGTTTCAAAATAAGAGAAAAACAAGTGGAACTTTACTCCTGTTAAATTGCATTAGGAAGCAAGTAAATGTTATTCTTTGCATGCAGGGAGAATACTTTGCTTTTGCTTGCTGCCAGGGCAGCTGTCAGATGTTGTGTGGCAGGACCCTGTGGACCTGCGTTAACAGCTGGCCGGTGTGCAGGTAAATTCTTTCCTGCGTGTAGGTCCACTAATGATGGTGGGCCCCATCATTAGACCCATCTTAAAGACCGCGTATACGCAATCTACGTTGCAAAAAGTAACGTAGATAGAGTAACGAAATTACTGCGCATGCGCAGTAGTTCATATCGGTAAACTCTGAAGGTCTGAATACGGCCCACAATTATTTAGACTTGAATAAAAAACATCGGGCTGGATCCAGACTTAAGTAAGTGCTTGAAATGAGTTACTCCTGGGCTAAACCAGGTCAACTGGCTGCTGACTAAGATTAGCCCTTATCTGTGTGTGTGTTAGGGAGAGTAGAGGGCTATTTTCTCCCAGCAGAGAAGAAGCAAATTAATCCACGGAAGAAAATAGATGGAACAGCGATTGGTATGACTGTAGCACACCAACCCTTACTCTAATCCTTACCCTAATCCTTCCCTTCCATTACCCTAACCTTAACCCTAAGACTCCCCTCCCTGCAGCCTGACCCAAAGAATCCCCTCCCTTCAGCCTAACCCTAAAACTTCCCGTAGAGTACCCCTCACCTGTCCTGTCGTTGCAGCTGTGTTTCTGAATGAATGGGTATGTATTCTGATCGACACACTCACCCATTTCGTTATTTTTTCTTTTAAAAATAGATTCATTTTCAAAATAGAGACAGAAGAAAATTAGCTTTCTGCTGTCTCTTTTTCAGAAAAAGCAGTCTCACAGCGACGACTGCATCCTGTTTAGAGCGTGCGTCCTATGGGGCAGAGACCTCCGTGAATGAGTGTTTAAAATTTTAGAGTGCTAAGTAAGATGGAGGCGCTATATAAAAACCTGATGATAAACAGTTCCCCAATGTGATCAATAACCCTCTGAATAAAGCCTTTTCCTCTAGTGTGGCCCCAGTCACAAATTAAACATTCTGGGCTGGATCCAGACTTAAGTAAGTGCTTGAAATGAGTTACTCCTGGGCTAAACCATGTTGATTGCAGGGGGAGCCAGGTTAATTGTATACTTTGCATGCAGGGATATATCTTTGAATTGCTTACTGCACACAGATAATGACCAGCATTACTATCACACTGTTATTTAGACTTGGGATAGGAAACATCACCTCTCAACTCTAATACTGTTTGCAACAGA
>WWET01000144.1:852971-864146 GCA_011038615.1 Limnodynastes dumerilii | reverse complement strand
CCCCTCTCACTACCCTAACCCTACCCCTCTCACTACCCTAACCCTAACCCTCCTTTCCTGGCAGCCTGACCCTAACCCTCCCTCCCCTGCAGCCTGACCCTAACCCCCCTCCCCTGCAGCCTGACTCTAACCCGCACAGATAGTTTACTCACCTGTTCCTGGTCCGGCGATAGAAGCGACAGAGGTGTGGCGGAGGGATATCGCAGACTGCGAAAGGATAACGGTAAGTGCGAAAGTGAATGGGTAAATTATACCGAACGGCATACTCACCCATTCACAAAAAAAAGTAGAAATCGGTAAGTATTTGAAAATGGGACTTTCGAAAAGAAACTTTCGGAAGTCCCATTTTCGGCAATGAGACTCTCGTACCGGGGAGTGTAACCGGTCTCTTACCACGTAGCAGTGGCATGTTTGTGTGCACGTGGGTTAGTGTAAGGTTGTGATATCATTTTTGCGCACAGAAAAATTGCTTAACCCTCCAGTCTTTAGACAATAATGTTTCAAGAAAAGCAATATGAAGTCTCCTCCCCTTGCGACTGAGGGTGTCAGCTTGTTTCGGTGATGTCTTCTCCTTTTCCCCCTTTATTACTTTTTCTACCCCTTTTTCCCATTTCACTCTTTGCCAATTTTTTATTTTGTTTTTTAACTCTGTCTTCTCCTTTCCCCCCCATTTAAATTACAAAAAACCTACCAGCAGCAGAGGCATAAGTCCCCTCCTTTTTTTTTTTTTAGAAGCCTCACCTCAGTTTATTTGTTTTTGGTTTTTTTAATATACTGCATAGTGATACTATGTAGCCCACTGTTAGGGACACCCGCTGCCCCGCGCCCGCCGCCAGCGTTCTCCCGGTGGTGCCGTAACACCCACATTGTAAATTGTATGTTTATTGCTATGTTTTGTAATGCTATTAAGGTTTATTCTTTGTTGTTATTATTCTGCTGCTGTCAAAATAAAGTGAGTTAAAAAAAAGTGATATGGAAAAGATAAAACATCTTGTCCAGAAACAGAGTTTGTGATGGGGGTAGGTAAGAAGCCAATGCTGTAAGAAAAATGTTTCCCTATGGCGGATACAGGGGCGGATTGGGAACTTAAAGTGGCCCTGGACAAAAATCTGTAAGAGGCCGCATGTGGGTTGTATCAACTATAGACTGAAAACAGTAATTGGGATTGTAAAAAAATAAAGAACCTTTAATATATAATGTGGGCAGGTTATGTAGAGTCAATTAAATACCAGAATGAGTTACAATTAAAGGCAATATATACTGAGTAGTATTTCCTAATACAATACAATTATAGTGATCACAATGCAATGTAGAGAGCATTTTTGTGACCAGCATCTAATACAGAGAGAATCCTAGTGACCACAATCTAATACAGAGAGCATCCTACTGACCACCACCAAATACAGAGAGCATCCTACTGACCATCACCAAATACAGGGAGCATCTTACTGACTAAAACCAAATACAGAGAGCATCCTACTGACCACCACCAAATACAGTAAACATTCCATTGACTACCGCCAAATTCAGAGAGCATCCTAGTGACCACCACCTACTGCTGTCAACATCCTAGTTAGCGTGAAACACAAAAAGAGGTTGGTGGCCTCCAAAGGTCATCCGCCTACCAGGAAAATTCCCTGTAAATCCAATGGAAAATCCATCCCTGGGCTGAAAGGAAAATAATGCATTTTTTGCACCCCCTGGAAGCGTATATATACAGTATTTCAAATGAGGAAAATAATAACTACAACGCCAGCAAATACATTTACGGCTCAGAGACATAGATGACTTCTGTGTACTAGAAAAAATAGTTTTACGAGATCATATAACTTAAACATTGAACTAAATCTCAATTTTACCCAAATTGCTGTAAAACAATAGCCTTTATTGTTCTACATACAGAGACCATCAGTTTGCAGATTGTTATTTATAGATTGTATATTTTAAGAAAGAAAACAGCCATAACAAGTATATTACTTTATAACATCTAGAACCTTAAATACATGGTAGAATTGGTGTTTATTACTGAGAAAAAAGATAAAATTGTTCAAATGAGGCTGAAAATATTATAGCTAAAGTTTTTTTTATTTTTAAGAAAAGAGAATGTATGACCTGATTCACACTTAAGAAGCTTCAGCTTTTTAAGTATGTATTTAACCAAAATGACCTACTGCGCATGTGTAGTAGGTCACCTACGCTATCTACGTAGCAGCTCGGTACGTAGATAGCGTAGGTGCGGTCTTACGCAGTAATTTACATTAAAAGAGGAGGCATTATGTTGCCTCGGGGCATTTTGAGGAGGGATTTAGATTAGCCTGGGAGGGCAGGGAGAGACAATTGGGGTAGATCCAGAACTACATACATGCGTGTATTTACGCTAGCCGCTATGGCACTCGTGCCATAAGGTACCTAAAAACGGTGGGTGGGTTGGGGCTGAAAGAGTGAGTTAGGTGGCATCTGCCTCACTCTTAACTGTGAATCAGGTCCGTAGTCACAAAATAATCAGTAGAGTAGATCAAAATCCTGTGACACACTACTTTCAATTTATTCACCTGACACTGAACTAAATTAAATCAGATTAAAGAAGTAAAGAGTGGTCTCTGGTTAACATTTTATAAAGATTTTTTTTTAATGTTTATTTTCCTTGTGATAGAAACATAGATTGTTTGGATAGGCAGATCTCTTAACCCTCTTAAAACATGGGGGCATTATTATGAATGTCAAAGCATATCTTGTTAAATTAAAGCACTTTACTTTGATGAATAACATTTCTTGTGAGTAACCAAAGAGGATTAAATGCTTCTACATGGAATGGAAATCCAGGGAATTGATCAATATATGCCTGATATTTTTCATGGGAAGAATTCCCTCTTATGGTCATTATTCATAAAAGAGCAATAAATCCATTTGACCATCAGGATTTGTTACTAATGTACTGCATATAATGTCTGTACTCTCCATATATATATTCATTCATTTAGTATTACTATGGTGATGGGTTCTATGAATGGTTAGCCAGGAGCGCCCTCTGGTGGCAATAGTGGGAGCTCGGAACCTTAGTGAGCCGTGTGTGTTTCTGTACGGACAGGATTAGTGGACGGAATCCTCTGCATGTGTCTGTGTTGGTAATGAATGTCACTTTGGCTGCAGGAGCTGGATAGGGATGTGGTGTAGAGGTGTGATGGCGGTCAGCCTGCAGGCTGCACGAGGAAGTAAGTCATGTCAGTGTTTTCTATGGTGCAGCAGTCACTGTGGGAGTGTTTGCCCCTATTCTGATAATTGGGGAATGTGCTTACCTCTTCTATCATGTCTACCTGCCTTCATCATGTGCATACCCTCTAGTATGTATGACCCATTCCTTCAGGTACAAAATACTCTGCTCCTCAGATTTCAACTGTCAATTACTATGGTAACCTTTACCAAAGAGGCAAATAGTTTTATAAATATCAGTTAATGAATTGATTTATTCCAGGTGAGTGACAGTTGGAAGCTCAGGAGCGGAGTAAATGGTACCTAATGGAGTGGGTCATGTTAGAGGGTGTGCATGTGTGAATGTAGTTTGATACATGGCATACAGGCTTGTGGCACCTTGGGCCTAATCCAGATTTAATATGAAATTAATAAGCAGTCTCAACAATAGAGGCTAACGTCCAGAATTTCTGAATCACAATACCGCACGCAGGAGATCATAGCGCTCATCCTCCTCCTCTCCTATGTGCTGTTAACAGATCTGTGCCATGGGGCAACCTTAAATATTCTGCACTCTGTGTAACAGCGGCATATAGGATCATATGATTTAAATGCCAAAGGCCACCCATCATGTGTATCCCGTACACGTGGTTGGTGACTCGGCTTACCATGCTATGGCTAATTTTCACGCAGAATTGCGTATAGGGTTTTTATTTTGCCGGTCTGATGGTGTTTATTTTAGACACATCTGTTTCTGACTGCTGAATTTCGAAAGCAGTCACTTTTTTTTTAGAATGAGTTTATGCAGCAACACGTCGATGGGAAACCTGCTTTTCTGAGAGGTAAGATTTTCCCCTAACCCTCCCCTATCCTGGTAGGATCAGCACAACGGTGGATGGATCATTTGTGCAGCACGATCTGATTATCATCCCAGACCATTTTGTTAGAATTCCATCCGATTGGTTCATCGCACACACTATACACCCAGTAATCGTCCCTGATCAGCCCGATTATTGCATAGTGTAGGGTCGGTTTTAGATTAATATCTACAATGAGATGACAAGTGATTGGGTACAGGGATTTACCAAAATAAAGGCTCTGGAAATGTGTTGCGTTCCATGGATGTTCCACAATACAGCTGATGTTATGTCAATGGTGTGAAAACATCCGGCATTGCTTTGTAAGGTTTTCTTACGTTGTTGTCCCTAGTTGAATCACCTGTATAAACATGTGCAGTGTTACAGGTGCACTCATGCAGTCACTTGCCACCACCATAGTAGGTCGTTCTTAGACGCCATGGAGCTTTCTCACTGTTTTTGTAATGGATTGAAAAATATTGGACATGTGGGAACATTTATGAAAATTGTAAATCTAAGATGTTTCCCATAGCAACCAGTCTGATTACTTTTTGGCACAACATTTATCACCACTTCTAGTTACATGCTAATAGGTAGGTGCAAGGAAATTAATGGGGAAAAGCTTAGTGCTCCATGTCAAAATATTGTAGTGTCGATGATCCTATGGCCTGTTCTTCCGTGATAAGCGTGGTGTTGAAATAATATAGGAAGGTAAACATGATTATGGTCTGAACTGATGACAAAACACTGAAAACACTTGATTTATTTAACTGTCCTTGTATTTGGGAATCAGCATGGTCATTTTCTTCTATTATTCTAACTGCGGAACATGCTAAAGTTAAGATGCCCCATACACTTACGTTACCTCCCACTTCACACACCATAAATCATCATTTAATACCCCCACCCTTATAAAGCAAAGAAATGGTAAAAGGCTTTTAAGGTTGTGCTGAAAAGCCATTATGCACATATGTTAAAGTGACTTTGCACTTAAAATGAACAAAAACCCATTACACTGATTACGGACATTAAGATAAAGCACAAATGTAAAACTTCATGTTTTAATCCATTAATGTCACGTCTTTTGCGTGTGCTTGTAGTTTAGTTGTATGAACTTCTGTGGTTGTTCACTCTTTCTGGGCACATATGCATCATAGGCCGTATTCACAGATCCGTTAGGCAACACCATGACACTCCCCTCATATGGACGGGTTAACGGTGACTTACGCCTCCATAGGACGTGTATAATACGTCTGTACGTGCGTATGTAACTAACCATGCCTTCAAATGCCTCCCCCCGCGCACTTACCTTTGGCCGTATGGATTTCAACCACGCCCCTCCGCACCTAAGTCCCCAAGTGCGATTCACACGTACGTCCCTAATGGACTTCCGTGCGTAAATTCAATGTAAATAGTGTAAATAAAGTTACTATGCATGCGCCGTTATTATGATCCTAAAAATACGCATGCAATGTGCTCGCAATGTTCATTAAACGCCTGCATTTTGTGAGTGCTCATGATTCTGGAGCATTTTGTACTTAAAATATTTACCTTCCATATCTGACAGCAATATACCTGACGGTGTGGCTCAGGATGTATCAACTTCTAAAGGTTGTGATTTTTTATTTATTTATTGTGTATTCAGGATTAAACAAGACAAGAGCATTGAACACACCACAAAAGCACGCAGTCATTCCAGAGTCACTGCTGTGTAACTACTGCCCTAGTTTCGTTGTCAACCAGGGATCATGTCATTAGTGCCTTGTACAGCATCATTATTTTCGGACATGACTGTCTATTGTCTCCCTCTAGGATTATACTCTTTGGCCACCGCAGCTAAACTTTCCACTGCTGAGATTTCCCGGAGGCGCTCTGAGCTGTATGAGAAGGAGAAGGAGAGGCAGTTATCTCTGTATCCACGGATTGAGAAGATTGAGGTGAAACATGTTGGCCACACAGATCCGGGCACTGTGTTTGTGATGAATAAAGGACTGTCCACACCCCACAACTGCGCCATGCGTGAGTAACTACATCAGGTCTGAATTACATGCATTAGTGGAGGTGACGATCCAGGGGAGAGGTATATTTAAAACATGCAGGCAGAGTTGTAGCTGAGAGGTGGTGTTTTGTAGCTGAACTATAGATTGCTGTATAAAAATAAATCTGTTTATTATTTGTGTGCTTATAAGCAAGAGCTAAATATGTACTTGGGGCACAAAAGCTCCATATATCATTGATGGAACTACATTAGAAAATACTGAGGAGGAAAAGGATCTAGGAGTATTTCATGTGACTTAAAGGAAGCCAAGCAATGTAATAAAGCAATGAGAAAGGCAAGTCAGATGCTTGGTTGCATAGGGAGAGGAATTAGTAGCAGAAAGAGAGAGTAGTGATGCCCCTTTATAAATCATTGGTACGCCCTCACCTAGAATACTGTGTTCAGTTCTGGAGGCCATATCTCCAGAAAGACATAAATACATTAGAGACTGTGCAAAGAAGAGCAACTAAAATGGTCCATGGCCTTTATAACAAATCATACCAAGAAAGGCTAGAAGAACTAAACATGTATAGCTTGGAGCAGAAAAGGGAGAGGGGGGACATGATTGCAGCTTTCAAATACATCAAGGGTTGTGACCAGCTAGAGGAGGGTACCATTTTTCAAAAGAAAAGGTGTAATAGAACACGAGGGCATGAATATAAACTGGAGGGTGGTAGATTCAAAGGAAATGTGCAGAAAAATTACTTCACTGAAAGGGTGATAGATAAATGAAATATTCTCCCATCTGAGGTGGTTGAGGCCAATACAGTAGAACAATTTAAACATGCCTGGGATAAATATAAGGGTATCATAAATTGTAACCCCAATTGAGGGTAAATAGGGTCAGTATAGTTTTCAATAAACAAATGGGCAGACTAGATGGGCCATGTGGCTCTTATCTGCCGTCACTTTCTATGTTTCTATGTAAGCATGCGTAGTAGCTTATTTACACAGTCTACTGTGAGCGGAGAAACGCGTAAGAGTCCAGATCCCCACAAGCTGTACAAGTTGCACATACCGTGTCACTATTCATGCAAGCTTCGTTTCTGTGCAGCAAATTCAGGGAGAGTGGCATTGCTTTTAACGGGGACTCGACTGAGGACGTGGTGCCTGGCGGTCCACCCGGCTGGGTTCTCTATTAGAAGCAGCAGTATCACAGAGCACTTTATCTTTGCTGGTTTAAACAGACCGAACTTCTGAAATCTGCAAGGCGGGACGCCGCCGTTTTTGGCTGTAAGAGCACGGTCTCTAGGAAGCATCAGCGGGTCTGTATACCATCTATTCATCTCTGCCAGTTACCTCTGATTACCAACGCTTATACTGTCTAATTCACTGCCATTTGATCCCTGTGCTATCCACATACATTTTGCTACATCTGGAGACTATTTTTGCTACACTGTTGCTCCTAAGTTGCTAACTGGTTTATTGCCATCTGAACCACAGTGTGAATATCATCTCCCTTGTTTCATCTGGAGGCTGCCTGTGCAACATTGTTACTCTGCATGCATTATGTGGTTTAAAGAGTGAACTGCCTTAATTGAAGCTTGCTACATTTTATGCACAGTCTTGAATTTTATAATAAGTGTGGGATATATTTTTTCTATGTTTCCATCAGTGAATTACTGATGCAGCTATTTTATATAAAGTTGTTTGTTATTTCTTAAATAATAAATCTATATATTTCTTCTCTAGTATTTGCATGAGTCATAGCGGTATTTTTTCTATTCTATTTGGTTTTTTGTACGAAGGGTGGTTCCCTTTAAAATAGCAGCTGACCATTCGAATTCTATTGATTGGGACCGATTAATATAGCGCCATTCGAAACTTAATTCTTTATTGTTTAGGGACACACCCTGGAAAACTCTGACTCGGAAATTCTTTCTTATATTGCATTGGGGCTGTCCGTATGCTAAAAACAGTGGGCCAGGTCCTGATTTAGGAATGACGGGGTACTGAAGCATGGCCAGTGCATAACTACGCTGTCCATATGTACTGCACAATCATACTTAGGCCTGTTACTCATTGGGATGCAGTATGATCGATGCTACACTCTGTGCAGTGATGGCCTCTGGCAGTGGGGTGTGACAGCCTGTACCTGGTGTATGCAAAGTGGGCAGGGGGGTTGATTCTAATCGTTCTGTATGGGCTTGGCTTAGGCAGGGATCAGAACTCATAAGGAATATAAGGACTGTAGGATTGCACTTACATTAGTACACCCTCTACAACCCAAACATCTATGGCGTCCCCCCCCATCTACAACCAAACTCTACAACCAGAACATCTATTGCTCCTCCTCTACAACCAAAACTCTACAGCTACAACATCTATGACTCCTTCTCTACAACCAATACTGCAAATAAAATATCTATGGTTCCCCCTTTAAAACCAAAACTCTACAAACCAAAACCTTTATGGCTTCCCCTCTACGACCAAAACATCTGTTACTCCCTGTCTACTACAAACCCTTCTTGGATGATCAGCCCTCTTCCACTCTCTACAGCAAACATATCTTGAACCCCCCCTTTCCTCTACTATAAAAACATCTATACCCCCCCCAGCAGTAAAATATGTTACTTGTTCCTGTTATCTGCTAACCTGTGTTACACCTGCCTAAATATTAGCATGGCATAATAACGGTTACTCACACAGACACCCGGAGAACATGTAAACTCACACACATATAAACACACAGATAAGAGCTAGTCTCTGAATCGAATTCATGATCTCAGCTCTGTGAGACACAAGTGCTACTCACTGAGCCTTTTATGTGCCGCCTTCTGCATTAATAATTACCAAGAATAATACTCACACCTCTTTTCAGATGTAAAATCATTAAATAGGAAATTAGGTTGGGTGCGACTTCTATCGTTGCAGGATCCTGGGAAGTTAGGATACAAGAACATGTGACTTTTAAATTATTCTTCAAAATAAAATCCTCGCCGAGGTAAATACAAGAACAGAAGAAAAAAACAAGTCAAACGTTGAGCTCTCTTTGAAATGGCCATAAAAGCTTACAGCACTAATCCAGCCATGAATTCTTTATTTACTTTGGTTATAATAATAAAAAGCAAAGCACGATGAAAGTAGAACATCACGAGTAAACATTGGAATGTCAGTGTGGATTGTGCGTAGGATGACTGTAGAAAACAACAAAGATTAGGAATAATAAAAGTAATAATAGAATGGGATGTTAAAGATAATAAAAAAATGGACAGAATGGGTGTTTTGTGATCGTTTGGGATGGAAAAAACACCCACTTTTTGTCTGTTATTGTAGCAGTGTGTTTTGAAGCAGGACTGGTTGCATTGGAGGATGGGAGGGGCTTGTTATTTAAATTTATGCTAATGGTGTATTTTATGTTTCCTGCACTATTCAACTCGCACAGATCTGATATGGCCTCCTGCTGGAGACTTGTACTGCATTATTGTTTGGTGACGTATATAAAAAATAAAAAGGTAGAAAGCAAGAATATATAGGTATAAATTGTCTCTTTTAAATCATAAGTGACTACAACATAGACTGTATTTCCTTTACACCTTCGGCAACATAAGGACACCTAAACACACACCTGCCAACTATTGCAAATTAATATCAGGAAAATTGTGATGGCACTGTCAATGTGTTCTGTGAATAGATCCACCCATGCGTGTATCTAGTCCTGCCAGGTAAACTGTTTCTCAGTAATAATGGCAGCATCAGTATTGATTGTTAAATTGTGAATTTAGTGAAGACTGAATAGGAATAGGAGATCCACTGATGGCTTCGTCTTTATAGAAAATAATAAAGGTTGGTGACATTGCAGCTGATTAACAAGAGAACAAAGTGTATCCCTTTTTCTGTCTCCATTATTGAGGTCATGTTGTCTTAGATAACTGGCAATTTTTGATTACATCTTGGTCTGCATGCAAATGGCCGCCTTCATAGGCCTCAATGCAGGGAAATTGGACACAATTTCAAAATTCTGTCGTCATACCGCAATGACTTCTGGAACTGAGGGTCATATGCAGACTACCGGATGTATAACATATATTCCGTCTTAAAAACCGCATATTTGCAATGTACGTAAGGAAAAGATACGCATATTACATACAAAATTTACTACGCATGCGAGTAGTAAAAATCGCTAAACACCGGACGTATATGTTATACAGGTGAAACTCGAAAAATTAGAATATTGTGCAAAAGTTCATTTATTTCAGTAATTTAACTTAAAGGTGAAACTAGTTTATTATATAGGCTCATTACATGCAAAGTGAGATATTTCAAGCTTTTGTTTGTATTAATTTTGATGATTATGGCTTACAGCTTATGAGAACCCCAAAATCAAAATCTCACAAAATTACATGAAGTAATAAAAAAATGACTGCCTCAATGCGGCGTGGCATGGATGACTGCCTCAATGCGGCGTGGCATGGATGACTGCCTCAATGCGGCGTGGCACGGATGCGATCAGCCTGTGGCACTGCTGAGGTGTTATGGAAACTTCACACTGGACTTCAAGCATCTGGGATTGTGGCCTCTCCATTCTTCCACCAGACTCTGGGACCTTGGGTTCCAAATGAGATGTAAAATGTTCTCTCCTCAGAAAAGAGGACTTTGGACCACTAAGCAACAGACCAGTTCTTACTTTCTTTAGCCCAGGTTAGATGCTTCTGACGTTGTTTGTTGTTCAGGAGCGGCTTGACAAGAGGAATACGACATTTGAAGCCCATGTCCAGGATCTGTCTGGGTGCGGTGCTCTTGATACACTAACTCCAGCTTCAGTCCACTTCTTGTGCAGCTCCCCCACACTTTTGAATGGCCTTTTCCTGACAATCTGCTTGTGCACTTTTTCTTCCACACTTTGTCCTTCCACTTAACTTTCTATTAATGTGCTTTGATGCAGCACTTTGAGAACATCCAACTTCTTTTGCAATTTCCTTTTGAGGCTTTTCCTCCTTGTGGAAGGTGTCAATAATGGTTTTCGGCACAACTGTCAGGTCAGCAGTCTTCCCCATGATTGTGAATTCTACTGATCCAGACTGAGAGACCATTTAAAAGCTCAGGAACCCTTTGCAGGTGTTTTGGAATAATTTGCTGATTAGAGTGTGA
>WWET01000144.1:811531-833709 GCA_011038615.1 Limnodynastes dumerilii | reverse complement strand
AACCCCAAAAACATAAAAAAAAAAAAAAAAAAAAAATATATATATAATTTTATTTATTAACAGGTTTTTATATAGCTCTATCATATTACGCAGCGCTTTACAGAGAATATAACGTATTCACATCATTCCCTGACCCTTTGGAGGTACATACTAAGGTCTAATACACAAACACGCACACACAGACATTAGGGTTAATGTATTCAGCAGCCATTAACCTACCAGCATGTTTTTGACATGTGGGTGGAAACCGGAGCACCTGGAGGAAACCCACACAGACACAGGGAAAACATAGTAACTCCACACAGATAAGGCCTAGTCCAGGAATCGAACTCATGACCTAAGCGCTGTGAGACACACGTGCTACTCACTGAGTCACCGAGCTGTTATTCTTAAACTAAACCCTGGCAATTCATCTATATAAAATGCTGGCGCTATCAAGATGAATGTAATGCTAATTGGTTGCACATTGGACGCCTGATACCCTCTATAAATGACATGGGGTGTATTTAATTACCTGCAGAGTTGTGGAATTGGCGCATAGTGCGTGTTTTCCTGTCCTATACAGTAGAGGTTCAGAGCAGAATCTTCCGGCATCTCTGTAGGAAGTAGTGAGGACCAAGCAATATGAACTCCAAGCTTATAACTCCTGAGTGAATACCCCCCATGATGTTTTGAATGCTGCCTTGGTGTCCATCTTGTAAATGATTTGCATACTCCTATTTCCCACCCACATACTGTAGTCCATGCTTAGAAATAGACAGTGGTAACACAGACAAGAGCAGGCTCCTGTGGACTTGGAGTGGATATGGGTTGCATCTTCATACCTGTAAGACTGCCAGCTGCCCCTCCTCCTCCTCCTCTGTCTGCAGTAGGTTGAGTAGGTGTTGCGTCATTGTGTTGTTGCAATGGATGGGAAGATGGGGTGACTGCAGGAGCTGGCATTCAGTGGGTGCACATCAGTTCATCTTCTCTGGCCTTTTAAATCCAGTAAATGCTCCAAACCCGTGTTTATGAATTCTACATTCTTGTGTCCACAGCTGACTGTAACAACGATATTATATGCAACATGGAGTGTATTCTGTAGGAGGATGGGAATGTTCTCTGTACTTCCCCTTTGAATGAACTTTTATTTCCTGCATGCAATAACATCATGTGAATATTATATCCATCAATTCAGCCGCCTCTTATGCTATTATATTAAAGGAAAAAGTAAATTGTAATACTACCGTTCTACTATACAAAGGAATGTGCAATAGTAAAAATGAAAACCCTCAGGGTGGATATATATAAGCCCCTGCCTTTCATGCACCTGTTTATATTAACCTATAAATTGATTTGAGCAGCCACCGTTATTTGTAGCTTTGTTTGGAAGCAGTCTGGGATCATAGAATCAGAATGCGACAGCAGATCAGAACCACTTGGCCCATCTTATCTGTCCTTTTGTCATGTGGGAGACACGGGGAAAACATGCAAACTCCACACAGATGAGACCTTGTCCAGGAATCGAACTTACAACCTACCTCCATTTCTGTGCTGCTCACTGAGCCACCAGGCTGCCCTCAATTAGAGGATCAGAGGCTGACAGGGGGCGTTGGTCCACAGTGGCTATTCTGACGGCTGACAGGGGGGGGCCTCAGGGATAAAAGCTGTTAATTAAAAGCACATGATATTTGACCCAATATAAAAATACTCATTGTTAGAGTTAGGACCACCACAACACAAAGGCCTTGATCGTGGCTGGTGGCTTATTCTATATTTGTAAATATGTGCAACTGAAGAATCAAAAATTAAATTTCCGCATCAAAAGTAGATGCATAAATGCAAACACTGAGATAATGTTATCACCAAATTTCAGTCCTGAAATGTTCCTTCTTAGAAGCAGTATCTTTACATTTATAGATGATACAAAAGTATCCTGACTTAGAATCCACATGTCAAATATCAGTTGGTTAAGCTAATAAATAGGCGCTCCATGGTCCTTGAGGTTCATGAAATTTCAAATGGTCAAACTCCCAAAATTCCTTTAGCCAAGGGAAGATTTGAAACATTCTTTTGGAATTTCCCAATGGGCCCTTATCCAGACCTACGCTAGGGTGTGTTTTTACGACGGGCTTAAGTATTAAAACGGCAATTTGTACTTACTGCGCATGCATGGGAAGATGTTATTCTGAGCGTATGGGCCTCGATTGTAACACCTTCGTAAACACGGTCGAGGGGGCGTGCCTGCCATACGAAATCCGTAAATACGCACCGAGGGGGGAGTGAGGCATTTAAATCGTACAGTGTGGGCGTGCTAAGCATCGTAACTACGCATTGAGCTTGTGGATGCCCGCGGTTACGATCAGAAAAGTTAGGGTAGGGTTAGCTGGGCATAACACGGCAAAAGGAAGTACGACCAAGGGGAGTTCATCGTAGGTACGCTGGCGTAAATACGCTACGCACGTGAGCTTTTCAGGAGCGCGGGTCCGGATCAGGCCCAATGGACCGGATTCATAACTAGTAAGTTACGTGCCGATTTCTAAGTGCTGCGCTAATGCGCACGCGCAGTAAATATTTTACGCTATCTACGTAGTGTTTTGTTACGTAGATTGCGTACATGCAGTCTTTTGAGACCACATGTATGCAATCTACATAATGAAACGCTACGTAGATGGCGTTAAATATTTACTATGCGTGCGCATTAGAGCAGCACTTAGAAATTGGCACGTACCTTACTAAAACACGTAGTTATGAATCCGGTCCAATGTTATTATGTAATAGTATCTAAATCTACATAATAATACATAATATTTATATATCTAACGTTAGTACATTAGCTTCAGCCAAAATCCCTATTCCAAACATTTCTGCATTTGATGTTCCAGATAGAGTGGTAAAGTTAGTTACTGGTTAATAGCTGTGCTGCTGATGCACTTTCTTTCCTGTGTGTATACAGTGTGTAATGCATTAGGCTTGAGGAATGGGTTCCTATTTGTCACCCACCAGCCTCAGGACACAATGCAGGGATCTATTTTCATGCTCCTTGGTTCTGCCTCTTATGTGTTTTTGACACTTGCAATGAATGAAGAATGTTTCCCAAGTGTGGTAACATCTGCACGTTCTGTGTTCATCAGCTATTACCAGGCAGAGGCTTTAGCGAGGACGAGGGGGATGTTAAAGCTGCTTATGGATTAGTTTGCAGCCTTCTCGTCTTTTCTATCGCTGCTCTTGCACTGCTTCTGACTTCAAGCACAAGTGTTTACTAACGTGGTCAGTTGGGTACACATACTGTAGGCATGGGCGTAATTTTAGGGGCAACAAGGGGTGTGTGCTTCTACAGGGCCCAGAGGAGAGAGGGGGGGAGGGGTCCCGTGGCAGCCGCTCACCCTGCCCTGTAAGCAAGCTGTCAGAAGCTGACAGCATAAAAGTGTTCTACACTCCACGTATGAATGCTGGCGCTGTATTAAGCTGTCGGCCTTTTTTGGCGGACGGTCCAGCCCCTGTCCTTTCCAGCTCTGCCTATCCAGACCAGGCCTGTTTTCTATGGTGCCTGAGCTGGTCACGTTCCGCCCCTGCATTTAATTAACGTTGAATCACAAAACAGCAATATTAGGAGTTTTGTTTAGTGGTTTCGTCTGTGCTGTGAGCAGAACTCCACTATTGTGTGTATTTAAACCGAAACTGGAATTTATAGAATACATAACTATTTTGATAAAATAATGGCAATATTTTATATCCACATATAGTTTACCTCGGGAATCAATGCGAGGGAGGCCGGGAGCGCGCGCTCGCCGGGCAGGGAGGCCAGGGGGCGGCTGCGGGGCACCCCGGTGGCCGAGACCGGACCCGCTCGCCGGCGCCCCCCGCAGGCGGAAGCGGGGACTTGAATAGTATTTTATTTATTATTTTTTTTTTTTTTAATTGAACAGCTTTTTCATGCATTAGATTAGCAGATACCTCTGACAGTACATGGTTGGTACGGAGAGTGGTTCTGGCTAACCTCCACCACGATTACTCCCTGGCATCCTCTACAGAACCGAGGCGTTGTATTGTAGCGGGTGGCCACAGCTCTGTAAGTTAAGCTGGATGGAGGAGGGGGTGCAGGGCCTGCAGTGTAGGCCCCAGTTCAGACCCCATAGAGGCGGTACTGTGTAATTAATTCCTGTGCTGTGTGCATAGTTGGGGGGGGGGAGATTTAAATCGTACAATAAGAGCTCTAACATACATTCATTAAGCGTTCCGTGCGCCATTTTTTACATACACACAGCCGACAGCTAATTGGGAAGTGGGTGGAGCCTAGAAGTGGAGATGTAGGGTTAGGTTGTAGGGAGGGGATGGATGAGAGAAGGGGAGACTTAGGGTTAGGCTGCGGGGAGGGGATGGATGGGAGGAGGGGTGACTTCGGGTTAGGCTGCAGGGAAGGAAGGGATCAGAGAAGGGCAGACTTAGGGTTAGGCTGCGGGGACAGGATGGAGCCTAGCAGGGGAAACTAAGAATTAGGTTGCAGGAAGGGGATGGAACCTTGAATGGGAGACTTAGTGTTAGGCTGCGGGGAGAGGATGGATGGGAAAAGGGGAGATTATGGATGGAAGAAGGGGAGACTTAGTGTTAGGCTGCGGGGAGAGGATGGATGGGAAAAGGGGAGAGGATGGATGGAAGAAGGGGAGACTTAGGGTCAGGCTGTGTAAAAGGGAGGGTTGGGGTAATGGAAGGGGACAATTTGGGTAAGAATTAGCATAAGGGTTGGCGTTGGGGAAATAGAGAGCAGCACTCACCTGTCTGGGGTGGGGCAGGAAGCTCCCCTTCCACCCCTTCATTACGCATCAGCCCTATATATGCGGCGTGTGTAGAAATTATTTCTAGGGTCCAGATGTTACGTACGTGCGAGGCTACAGAAGCAGGTATGGTGTATAGGATGGCATTTAGCGTAAGTTCGCTTCCGCTGCGGAGGACTTACGTGCGTCGTGGGTCTTTAATTCCAGGTCTGGTCCTCTATCACTAAATTTAGTTTCTCTGTTTTTTTTCCAATATTAATTACAGTTCTAGAAAAAAATAAAGGACAGAAATAAGGAATGGCTGTGGACACAAAGTAATGTATGCGGGGCTTTGTGCTGTGATAATTAGCTTGGTTATTACAGCGCGTTAATGAAAACAAGGAATGTAATGACTAGGTAATTAGAGGGGTAGTGTAAGGTGGGCAGTGCCAGCACAGAGAAATGGCATATTGTGAACTCATTGTGCAGCCTATACGCAGCATCTGTCATAGCGAGACCTCCGCCCGGCTCCCTTTATAATTAAATGTACGGGATGTTTGTGTATTTTCAGTGTTGTGATATGTCTCCCGGTAATTGTCACTTTTCATATTGTTGACATGATTGGGGTCACTTAGCTTATTTCTTCTGTTTCTCGTAATGAGCTGTTATATTTTTTTTTTCTCCCTGCATATTTCTTATCTCCGTTGCCAGTGTACACGCCCGATCTCTAAATAGAAAATAGAAATAGTCGAGTATTTCATGTTTGCAGAGCTATTTACCGGAGGACAGAGAGATTCAGGTCCTGTCACTGAGCTGTTGCAGCGATGTCGCATCTAGTTTAGTACAGGGGGTTCTCAGCCAGTGGTACTTGGACAAGTGTGGGTTCCCACAAAGAACGATTTTGATAGGGCCGTTCTCTCCTCGAAAAGGCATAGCAATCGATCCCCGGAGCACCGAACACGGTGCTCTGAAAGGTGAGTGACTAAACTAACCCCAACCCTTCCCCTAATTCTAACCCTAAGCCTCCCCTTCCATTACTCTAACCCTCCCTAAGCGCCTAACAATAACCAACACTAAGTCTCCAGCGGGTCTGCAAAAATGAACGGGCGAGTATGCCGATCGGCACACTCACCCATTCATAAAAAATAAAAGTTTCTAAAATGGCCCACTATTCGAAATAGAGGCAGCCGAAAAGGAACTTTCAGCTGTCTCTATTTCGGAAAGCTGGCCATCGGACCGGAGACTGCAACCGTACTTGTACCACTGTCAGGTGGTACTGAGGGCATCTGGACAAGATAGTAAGGAGGTACAATACAAAATGACCGAGGACATAATTAATAAAATATGTAGAAAATGCCTCTTAAATCACTGCAAAAAATATATGAACAGCAATAAAAACCTTGAAATAAATATGGGTCGGAGATATGCACAGACATTGCAGAGTTGTGATTGACACGATTCAACAAAGGGCAACTGATACTTCCCAAAATAAAAGTTGATGGGGAGTTAGGAGCTCTGAAAACAAAGGCATCAAATGTGCACCTTGTCAACACCATATATGAAGAGGCTAAAGCGGGGTACACACTGAGAAATGACCATAACGATCGGACGTCAGTATCGTTATAGCAAACGACTATGTATCCGACTGACCGACTGAAACAATCCCCTGCTGGATCGTTCTTCATTTCCTCCCATCATGCAGTTCTGCTACTATCCTGTGCGAGACATTGGCCATCGTTGACCTGAAATCTTAAGTGCTCCTAAAAGATCAAATCAAACGATCACAGGCTGTTTGATTCTGTGGCGTCGTTGGACTGTACACACTGGTAGGATGTTGGCTTAAAATGTCGTTTAGCATGGGGTTTGCATGATAGTTGGCAGGAAAAGCTCCCGTGTGTTCTCAGGTTTAAGCTGGATACAAACACATCCAATTCATATCCAATCCGACCGCCAACTTTCCCGTTGGTTCAATATTGCATAAGTGTGTACATGACTGCATGTTACATCCAATCTGTGGGTTAAAAGATTTTTAAACCTGCTTAAAAATCATGAGACCCCATTGCCCAGCACCCAATCAATTTACAAAATTGTACTCTAAAGCGACTGATTTGTCCCTTTTTTTTCCCCCAGTGCTTATGTAAATATGTCTGAGTGGCAGGCGATTTGTCTGTGACACGTTCTGTTCAGCAGATCGGTTCAGAAACAATACGTGTACGCAGAGGTCAGGGATTGTAGGTCTCAATGAGGGTCGTGTAAACGGTTTGGTGGGGAGTTGGGTGTCTGGAGGACTGGACAAGTGTATACCCAGCTTTAGTTGTTAGAGGAGTGGGTTTCCAAGGCTGATTCAGAGTTAGGAGTAAGAGGAGAAAAAGGAGCAAATCTGCTCCGTCGCAATCTTGACCTGCAGGTGGCAGCAAATTTAAATGTTATAGTTAAACTCTAATTAGGGTTTGAAAATTAAGTGTTGAGTGTTAGTGTGCAATAAGCAGAATCAGCCAGTACTTGTCCTGCATCCATGCAGATTGTTGTTTGAAACAATTTGGAAATAGAAAATTGCTGTTTGGAATGGGAACCTATTTCCCCGTTCCCAATAGCTACAGGTTGCTGCAGGTATAAGATTATCGCTTATGGGGAAGGTTGGGGTTAGGCTGCTTGGCATTGAGGGGTCGGAAAGAGGCTGCGGGGTATGGAGGGTTAGGGAATAGGTTGCTTGAAATGGAGGGTTAGGGAATATGCTGCGTGAAATGGAGGGTTAGGAAAGGGTTAAGTGTAGTGTTGGGTAAAAACCACTTGCGTTTCGGTGCTTAACGCTACACAACTCCAGGAGTCACATGACCGCTGCTTTTTACAATGGAGACCGGAGAAGCAGTTGCCAGCATTCTACATTCAGCTGCAGTACAATGGTCCTTCACAAAAAAAGACATTGTACCAGCAAACCAGATGCATTAGCCAGGACTATGTAAATACAAAACAATGTCATTTCATCCTCTTTATTTTTTACTTCTCCCCTTTCCCCCTGTGTTTATTCTTGTGGAATATGAACTGCTTTTTGTCTGTAACCAAGTAAAAAACACACACACACACACACACACACACACCTCTTATACCTTGCAAAACTCGTTAAGAACCTCTGTACATATACGCATTTGCGTTCGATGCGTATTAGGTTTTATAATGGGCTGTTTAGTCAGTGCACTTGTACGGATGGGTCCTTATGAATGGAGCTAGCTATAGATGGATCTCAGTCGTCAGTGTGATCGAAATATGAACGTGCTCAAGTGCTGGTCAGGTGACTCTTCTGTCTTATTGGTTGTGTGTAGGTGATATCCCAGCTAAGCCCTGTTATCCCAAGCTCCTTAGCTCTGACAAGCCTGGTCTGATGCAGCGTCTAGTCGTCTGCGGAACAGTCCTAAAAACACCTAAGTATAGCACATCAAGGTTGACTATGTCTGTCACCTTTAAGAAACAGAGCCAGATGTCATTTGTGTTCTTATAGAGACCCCTCCATCCTGTACAGACCATCAGGAACCCTCTGAGCCCCTCCAAGATGTAATTGTTGCACCATTGTTTGAGGTAGTTCCTATATGTCATGGGCTCCGGTGGTACTTAGACCACTGTCGGGTGGTACTCAGGGCATCTGGCAAGAGTGTAAGTAAGTATGATACCAAATGAATCATTCATAAAACATATTGGGGGCTAAATGGCATATGAGAAAATGCCTCTTAGAATCACTGCAAAAATATATAAACAATAACATTGAAAAACTAGCCTGTTACTGTTGGCTGAGAGTACTCCATATATTCTGTGTGACTCCATCTGAGAGCCTACAGCAATTGGGGAAACGCCAGCTAGACGCTGCTTTGCATATTAAGGACACCGTTGGATTGGATGTTCTTATGAGCTTGGTCCTGTTGGGCTTTGGCCCATGCGCACATGCAAAATACGGTTGTTTTTGCGATTGGAAAAACATCATTTTGCGGCAGTCTGGTTCCAAGGTTTTATACCTTTTATTGAAATATACAAAAGGACAATAATAAAATTGGGTTTAGGGTCTATATAGCGCTTTTGAGCAACATGTAGATATCCTGCTTAAAGCAAACTGCCAGGAGATGTAGTTCAGGTACTGATGCCCTGAACAGGTTCAGACATGGGTTCAGAGCATAGGCCCATTGTCCAGAGTCAAACAACCTTGCATTTTTCCATTATTGTGTGGAGTAAGCGGCACTTAAGTTGCCATAACCCTACCTTAAGTGTCCCATGCGGACCAGTGATCCGTACGACCGCTGATCCGCTCGGAACTCTTAAAACCAGCTCATGCTGTAACATTTTCTTGCCCCTCCCCCTCCCCTGCTCACCTTATGGAGTTCAGGTGGACAGAGGGGATTGATCGCCCTGATGGCCGAGCGAAGTTCCGTACGCCAAGAGATCCATATCATAACATTTGGCAATGCTACCGTTAGTCTTAGTTTACATAAGTAAGCCTAACGCACAGGGGGTCTGGATCCGGTCCATATATACAATATCCGGACAGCTACATAGCTTAGAGCTACTTGCAATGGAGATGGTGTCGTCCGTAACAACAAAACTTTGAATTCTTGAAGCCTCATGCAGTCATGTGTTTTGTATCTGTATAATGAAAACAA
This sequence comes from Limnodynastes dumerilii, assembly GCA_011038615.1. Taxonomy (NCBI): domain Eukaryota; kingdom Metazoa; phylum Chordata; class Amphibia; order Anura; family Limnodynastidae; genus Limnodynastes; species Limnodynastes dumerilii. The sequence continues at coordinate 824,333 of WWET01000144.1, read as the reverse complement.
TAAACAGCATGTTATTAAGAATTGATGAAAGCTCAGACGAGCAGGCAGAGTTATGGAATACATCGTCATACATTATTAATTAATGGCAGATTTACAAGCACAAGAAGTAACATGCGACAGAGCCAACATCATCTGCCATCCCCGAGCATTCACTTTGAAAACTAGATGAATCCCTCCCCCTCCCCCCCTCTCTCCCCCCTTTGGGGTGTCGTACTACACGTGAAATATGATCAAGGGGTTTCAAATCATTTAATGTGTGAAATTCCATCTCTCTCTGTAAAACGCCCCTCTGTTGATAAACTTCTGGAGATAAAAGCGAAAGTCACTGGTAATTAAGGTTGTTGTGTTGTGATGCTGTGTTAGATAACGGCAGTCTTTCTGTTCCGTAATTAAACAAGAATCAGAGGAATCCCAAGCAGCTTGTTTGACTTTGTTGTTAACTCACCATATTTTTGCATAAAAAATGTAGCACCTGCAATGAGCGCCGTGCAATGAGGGAGAGGGGAAAATATAATCTCCACACAGCCAAGGCCTTGTCCTGGAATCGAACTCATGACCTCAGCCCTGTGAGGCAAAAGTGCTAACCACTTAAGCCATTTAATTGGGGATATATATAAAAAATAGATAGGAAAGGTTACTTGTTGGCATAATACATGTGCACTGTCACTGCCCTCATGATTTATTAACAGGTTTTTACCTCCATCATATTACATAGAGTTCTAAACACACACACACACACACACACACACACACACACACACACACACACACACACACACTGCAGCTGGTTAACCTCCTAGCATGTGTATGGAGTGTGAGAAGAAATTGGAGCACCCAGGGAAAACCCACGCAGACACAGGGATAACATACAAACTCATCACAGATATGTGCTTACCACTTGAGCCACCATGCTGCCACTAATCCTTTCAGTGATCAAAGCAATCACCAAGTTACTTTAATGGGGAAATGGACAGATATTAGAGTGGGTGGGCAGTGCTTCCCAATGCTTGAGTGTTTCCTGGACGTTTTAGAAGAGCAGATGGCTGCACAGTGTCTCAATGCTTCATCACTGGCTGTAGATGCACATGAAGCTCTCTGTTCGTCGGAACCAATCCCTATAGCAATTATTGATCTGATTATTTCGTTATCAGGAGAGCAGACCAGTTATCGCTCTAGTGTGTGGGCAGGATGAATTTCTAAAACACCCAAAACTTGGGCCAGAACAGTGAGGGTCCATTCATTTTAAAGTTTGTCTCTCCAAACTGTTATCGTCAGCAAACTCCTGATATCATGTAGCGTGCAGGCAAGTCATATTATAGGACCTGTACCTCCACCTACTAGCCAGAGTTTCCCCTTCTGTTTGACTCCATAATTATAGGCAAGTACAGCAGTAATAAGGTAATGAAAGCTCTGTATTCTGCAAGAGATTCAGTGCTTCAATTACTATATTACTGCTATACTTGCTGGTAATTATGGAATCAGACACACAGGGAAACTCCAGCCAAGAGGTGGAGTTGCCACACTCTACTGATCAGAGTTATCACAACCTGCCAATTATCTAGCTGCATGGGCCTCCTGCCATCATTGAAGGGCCTGTTCAACCAATTAGTGCAGAGATTGGCCCTGAGTGGCTGCACAAGCCTCCTGTCAGTCAAATGCCTCCTGTTAATCTCTGAAACTCCTACTAATTGAGCTTCTAAAGATAAAAAGTAGAGGTCTTTGCCAGTAGCAACCAATATCCAATGGCACTTAAGCTGGCCATACAGAGCGATTAGTGGCCCAATTATCGGGCGATCGGACCAATGGTTGCAGTAGTCAGTGGGCAGGATACATTTTACAAATGCCAAATAAACGTACCAGGAACGCTATGGTACAGTTATTTGGTCTTTTGACTTTCTAGCACCCAATATTTTAAGGGAGCCAGTCAGCTAACAGAAAGGCCCCCTCTTCTGCTAGTGCCCCCCCTTTTATAGGATTATAGGTCCCAGTAGGAGAAGGGAATGGCACTGATCAGCAGGGCCGCCATCAGGGGGGGACAGCTGGGACTACTGTCCTGGGCCCGGACCTGATGGGGGCCCGCCGATACTTACCTAGCTCCGTAGCTGTTCAGAGCTATTTAGTAGCCGGCCAATGCGCAGGGAATTGCTTCCCTGCGCACCGACCCGCTGCTAAATGGTGTCTGCCGGGCCTCGTCCCTATGTGATGTCATCATTGACGTCACAGGGGCGGGGCTGTTCCCTGGCGGCAACTGCATGTCGACCGTATGATGTGACTGCATTGTCTGGATATGTGTATGTGATTTTTTAGAACAGAAATCTTTTGTGCACTGTAGTTTTTTGTTTTGATTTTTGTCCCTAAAATGATCTTTACATCCCCATACAAGTGCACCGAGCGATTCCTTTCATCTGCCATGTCTGTGGTTCTGTTTAAGTTTTACAATAGCAAAAATGTCATAAATGAACTCTTGTGCACTAAGCAAATCTCCATAAATAAATCATAAGGATCCGGAGGAGCGTTGTGTGTACTAGTTTGTTACAAGCTACTTTCACAGAGCTTCTGTCCCCACCCTCTGTCATAGACTCTGCTGTCACTGGTGGAGTAGACGGTGGAATGGAATAATATCATTTTGCAATATGCTAAAGTCGTTTTCCGTTTTTAAGGAGCTGCTCATTTAGATTAGTGCGTGAATGAAAGTCATTTGGACTCAATTAGATTTACTGACAGTGGTGATTAGGTGTCGGTAATCCTTGCAGCTCATTCTTGCAAATCTCCTGCCATGAAATATCTTTGCAGTATCCCTTGTGCTTTTTATCGTAATGACTTTTTATTTTCTGTGCTTGGTAATAAACATTTTTTTTAAAATATTTGTTTAATTGCTCAGTAAGTGCAGGATCTTTGTGGATGACAAGAGGTGAAATGGCTTATGTCATGGCTTTCTCTGGATGTGGTTTGCAGGTGCGATAGTCTTTTATTTTTGCAGAAGACCATTGTACTACAGCTGAATGGAGACTCTCAATTGCCAATAGTCTCTGTTGTAGAAAGCTTTGGTGATTCTTTCCTTAACCCCTTCCTAACCTTAACCCTCTGTTTCCCACAGCATAATCCTAACATTCCCCCATTTCAGCCTTAATCCTATCCCTTTATGCCCCGCAGCCTAACCTTAACCTTCCCCTTAATCCGTAATCCTAACCTTATACCCACCGCAGCCTAATCATAACTACTGCAGCCTATATCTATTCCTGTTCCCAATTGCAATTTTCATTCATCCATTCATCTGGCATCTGCATCGTTTGCAAAACAGGGCCGCCCGGACCAGCAACCGCGTTCCGCTGAGTCCACATTTGTCTTTGGCTAGTACTGGCTTCCTGTTGAGCAGGCGTAGGACAACCTTTGACATTCCGAGTGGTGTGAAAGTACACATCCCAGCATGCTCCTTGTTCAATTAAATATCTGATACCTGGCAAAGCACGTTGGGATTTGTGGATTCACAATATTTGGAGAGAGCAGGTTGACCTGGTCTGCTGTAGACTGACCCTTAGTGTATCTGTCAGTGTATTCTGGCTATTTTAATGTCGCTAGTTCCTTGAAAACGTGCCGTCTGCATTATCACAAGCGGTATGTAACAGATTGTTTCGCTTAATATGAAGAGTTCCTGTTGGCATCTCTCAATTAGAACCTAATACAGAGTTTGCAAATAAGAAAAAAAAACAAGTGGAAAGTTACCCCGGGACAAAACCGGGGGAGTGAAATATTGTTATACTCTGCATGCAGGGAGAGTACTTTGCTTTTGTTTATTGCACACAGATACCGACCAGCTTTACTTTTACACTGTTATGTAGACTTGTGATAGGAAACATCACCTCTCAACACTATTAATGTTTGCACCAGATTAAATTGACCTTCTCTGCAACACGCTATGGCTTTGCCCGGGTGTCATTTTTCACCTGTGTTCCTCTTATTTTAAAACGTTGGATCCGGTCCTTAGTAATTTAGGTCTGGATTCACAGTTACGTAGTTTTCGTCTTACGTGCGCTGTTTTAAGAATTGAGCTACTGTGCATGCATAGCACCTTATTTACGCTATCTACGTGCCATTTCTGTACGTAGAATTATGCTTATTCCAATGTGAGCATTGGAATAAGCATAATGGTTTATGTATAACGTAACACTTGTACCAAGATGTATTTTTTTTTATTTAGAGTCGAGTTATATCTAGAAATGCTTTCAGCTGACCTGTATGTCTCTGTGTTCTCTACCTACAGTAATCGCTGGGGCTTTCTGCTATGATGTGGTGTTGGATAACAGGTTGGATGACTGGAAGCCAACAAAGGTGAGTTCCATTTCCTGTGTGTGCATGCTATGGGCTGGATCCAGACCTAGTTAATTGCTTGAAATGAGTTCCTCCTGGGCTAAACCATGTTGATTGCAGGGGGAGTCAAGGTAATTGTATTCTTTGCATGCAGGGATATATCTTTGAATTGCTTACTGCACACAGATACTGACCAACTTTACTATCACACTGTTATTTAGACTTGGGATAGGAAACATCACCTCTCAACTCTAATACTGTTTGCAACAGATGAACTATGACTCCCCTGCAATCAACTTGGTTTAGCCCAGGAGTGACTAAGTTCAAGCGCTTAACTAGGTCTGGATCAGGCCCTATGTAGCTAGAGCTGGGTTAGGGCTTTTGGAAGCCTGATGCACTTCAAATGGGGGATCCCCTAAAATCGTGCATGCAGATAAAACCAGCTGACCCCCTATGTAATAGCAAGGAGAGAAACATCACTGATGAATAAAAAAATAAGTATATTGGGATTATATAGGGTAAGAATTTACTGCTATCGGCAATTTATTGCATTTATGATGGCTTTGATGGCCAAGGTCACCTACTGACCTTCCACTACACGGGGCTGGTTCAGAGGTAGACACAATAAACTGGGGTGTATTAGGCAGGGGAAGGAAGTTTTAGAATGTACTTACTGATATAGGGCTGGATCCAAACCATGTTGATTGCAGGGGAGTCATATTTCATCTGTTGCAAACAGTATTAGAGTTGAGAGGTGATGTTTCCTATCCCAAGTCTAAATACCAGTGTGATAGTAACGCTGGTCAGTATCTGTGTGCAGTAAGCAATTCAAAAAATATATCCCTGCATGCAAAGAATGCAATTAACTTGACTCCCCCTGAAATCAACATGGTTTAGCCCAGGAGTAACTAATTTCAAGCACTTAACTAGGTCTGGATCCAGCCCGTAGAGTGAAGAGGTGACCATCCCAAATCCAACTCTGAATTCCAGCCAATAGCGTAACTACAGGGGATGCGAAGCAACTGGGCCCAGGGAGAGAGGAACCCCCCCTGGGTGGGTAGGTAGGTAGGTTAGCGCTCTGAGTGCTGAACACTGTTAATAAATAAGCTGAGCGCTGTCCTCTACCTTCAAAGGGGAGCGGCATGAGGGGCCACAGCCGGTAAAGTACAGCGCAAATCATGAGTGTTATTACCCCCCCCCCCACATCTTCCTTGTTGCTATAGTGTGACTTTCTCTATTTCTGCCCAATTCCAGTGTGAACGTATAAAGGTTTAGTGCTATAAACAGAAGCAAAATATTTTCTCTGCATGCACCAAAAAATTATAAAAAAAAGTAACAAACAGTAACAATAAAAAAAAAAAAAAAAGTACAATTCTTCCTCTAAATTAGCCCCCATATGTTTATCTGTATTGTATACTGTACAGGAGTCGACCTGCACCCTATTTATTTTTCTTTTGGCAGTCTGTAGGCTGGAATCTAACATTTATTGATTTATATGTAGTAGATGAATAAACCTTAAATTTAGAAATTCATTTTATATTTTATATTTCATGTGATGTGGGCTTTTAAAGAAGGTACAGATTTTGCATGATATTTAAAAAAAGAATTATTTTTTTTATAACGTTGCATACGATGCAATATTTTAGTTAAATTGGTGGTTTTTGTGAGGTAGTTTATTATAGTAGCCAGTGGGTGGCGCTATTGTTCTTTTAGTTGTAACACACTTTAAATGTACTCCATTAATAGCAATTGTAGCAGCAATAAATGTGGATTATAACCAGTTGAGTTGTGTAAAGAAACGCTGTCCTCACCAAATGGCAAATTAGAATAGTTATTTGCATTTATTTTGTATTGTGTTTGTGGAGAACATGTTGTATTGTGAACATTTAGCCTGGTGCCAGTACTCCGTAAACACACACAATACTGACCACAATGCTACATGGAAATTGTGAGAATACTATGTTAATAGTAGTTAATATAATTAATAATGTTAATAGTATGTTCCACCACACACCCTGGTGAATAGGCATAGTGCTGGATCCAGACTTAAGAAAGAGCTTGAAATTAAGAGGAAAGTTACACCTGGGCAAAACCATGTTGATTTCAGGGGGGATTCAAGTTAATTGTATTCTTTACATGCAGAGAGATAGCTTTGAATTGCTTACTGCACACAGATACTGACCAGCTTTACTATCACACTGTTATTTAGACTTGGGATAGGAAACATCACCTCTCAACTCTAATACTGTTTGCAACAGATGAAATATGACTCCCCTGCAATCAACATGGTTTAGCCCAGGAGTAACTTTCCTCTCTTAATTTCAAGCTACTTCTTAAGTCTGGATCTAGCCCATAGTTCTTAATATAGGATGTATGGGGCACTGTGTAATCATCCTTTAAATCAGGGGTTGTCAACCAGTGGCAGTGCTGGAATTCAGACCCAGGGGTGGAATGTGACAGGCTCAGGCCCCCATAGCAAGGAGACAGGACCTTATATTGGATGGGTGGGACTGGGTGGAGCCATGCGATATTGGGGGCGGGGCTGAGCAGTCCCGTCTGCGTGAATGTATGAGTGCAGTGCGCTGTTTATAAATGCATATCTGCTCACAATGTACATACATGGAGTGCTGAGCGCTGGTTTAAGCTGTCAACCTCTGACAGCTTGCTTACAGTGCAGGGGGAGTGGCTTCCACGGTCCCCCTCTACTGTGCGGCCAATAGCAGCTGCACCCCTTGCGCCCCCTGAGAGGTCTGGTGGAGCTTGGTTTTAGAACCACTCTTAGGACTTTACTCACTGATGACATCTCTGTATGTGACGTTCAAGCTGCTGGGGAGTTGTAATGGCAGATGTAAGGCAGTCATGGATGATTCCCTCATCCACCATTCTGTTATAGCTATAATTGAAAGCTTAGTGCTGTCGCTCTTTGTGGCTGGCTGAGAGATAACGTCTCTCACTGCAAGCCTGAAGAGTGACAGCTATAAGCTGAGTGCTGTGTTCTGTTCATAAACATGTTAGCACCAACTGTTTGGTCCATGCATGCACAGTTTAGTGTACGACCCTCTGCATGTGTTAAATGGACGAGGGGGAGCCAGCTGTTGAGCGGCCGAGCTCGGGATGTCTGAACAAGGTGGTAAAGCGTTGGAAGCTGTACACTTATGTAAATCAGGTGCAATTCCAGATGGCAGGGGTCATATTAGATAAAATGTTTGGAATGGAGTATGTTACATTCCGACTCTCCTGGAATGTCCAGGAGACTCCCGAAATTTGTCCAGTTCTCCTGGTATCCTGGGAGAGCCGGCAAATCTCCCGCAAGGGACTTGAGGCTCGTGGGTTCCATGAAATCACGGCCTCAAGTCCTGCCCCCCCCTCCCTGGCAACACTAGTTTAATAGGGAAACCCCAAAAGGGGTAATTAATAGTCAGAGGCGGGGCTTAATGATGCGATTTGCATAAATCATGTCATTAAGCCCCGCCTCCTGCATGCAGCTATGGCTTCCCTCCGGGATGGCGACTCTGGAGTATGTGAAAAAATGTTCTGCATTTTGCGAGTGAATATGTGCACTCTGCGCTCTTCCATTGCGGAACTGGATTCGCCAGATCTAGTGTTCCATAATAAAACGCTTTCCGATGGCGGCACAAACAGGTAGTGTCATGTGAACTCAAGAGATGGGGAAGGGGGGAGATATGGTAATTGTACCGTCACCCGCATAGGAGTTAGAATCTCACGATGACCCGTATTCAGACCGCCAGACGTATTGCATATACGTCCAGTGTTTCCCGAAATTTGATACTGCGCATGCGTAGTAATTTTTTGTACGTAATCTACTTATCTTTTCGTTACGTTGATTGCATATGCGCGGTCTTTAATACCGCATATATGTAATCTATGTAACGAAAAGATACGTAGATTACTTAAAAAATATGACTACGCATGCGCAGTATCAAATTTCGGGAAACACCGGACGTATATACAATACGTCCGGTGGTCTGGAACACCGGCCCGAATTCAATCTTGGAACTCTGGTACCGCTAAAAACAAAGGTCATAGCGCAGCAGTAGCAGAGGTCTGTATACAGTCCAGTGTGTCTACATGACATGCAAAGTGGAACGTGCCCTTAGTCCTTAGCGGGTAACTGGCACGCCCCAAAAAGGGTTGAGAACTGGTTCTTTAAAAGAAACCTGAAAGATCATTTCAAATAACATTTTCTATGCCAGTTTTTTGTGATTTTAGAGGACATTCAAAAATAGAAATAAAATCCAAATAGCTTCTAGTACAAGCTATTGGTTTGAAATATAATATAATGTCAATATTGCGATCGCCCCATGGTGTAAACAGTTGTAAATACATTTATTTATAACAAGAGGGAAGGTGGTAATGGAAAACTCGGTGTAGTTGAGACAGACACATTGAGCTAAGTCTTTTGAGACTTGAATATTAACAAAACAATCCAGTAAAAACTCTGGTCAATGAAACAAAAATGGTTTTAGTCGTTTCCATTTCATATGTACCTTGGTATATAGCTTGATATGGGCACCTGGAGACTATGCTGAGTTCCACATGTCCACTAAAATACTACATTCAGACCAATGGCTTAGTAGGAGTCTTCTCAAAATGTTCTGTTAAAGTTTTTTTTGCTAAAAACAAATTTTTGTTCCTACATCTTCATTATTGAGTCCAAAATGTGTTTACCTAAAATATATATACAAAAATGATGCCCTGAAAAGCATATACTGTAGGTTCAATCAGCCAATGAGAGGTTGCTTTTTTTTCCCCATCTCCCGTCCTTACCAGCAGTGTGTGTTTACACCAGTCCACAGTCATTGGGAATTTCGATCATTCCACAAGATTGTGGGCAAGATTGACTATAGACGGGACTAACAAAAAGAAACCTGTATTAACACAGAATAAAGTACCTTATTAAGAGCAGTGCAAATATATAACGTGAGTGGGGTTATGTATAGACAGTTAAGTACAAGAAGAAACTTAATGTAAAAAAACTGCAATCATATGTCTGCTGACTATAATTTCACAATACAATAGAGTTTTTGGTGTCTTTTATACAATTTAGGTTACATCCTAGTGACCACCACCTAATGCATAGAGCATTCTACTGACCTCCATTTTATACAGACTGCATCCTAGTGACCTCCATTCTATACAGACAGCATCCTAGTGACCTCCATTCTATACAGAGAGCATCCTAGTGACCTCTATTCTATACAGAGAGCATCATAGTGACTTCCATTTTATACAGACAGCGTCCTATTGAACTCCATTCTATACAGAGAGCATCCTAGTAACCTCCATTCTATAAAGACAACATCCTAGGGACCCCCGTTCTATATAGACAGCATCCTAGGGACCCCCATTCTATACAGACAGCATCCTAGGGACCTCCATTCTATACAGAGAGCATACTAGAGACCTCCATTTTGTACAGAGAGCATCCTAGGGACCTCTATTCTATACAGAGAGCATCCTAGGGACCTCCATTCTATAAAGACAGCATCTTAAGACAGGTGTTAACTCCTTTTTTGCGGAGTTAGCAGCTGTTTACCTTAATTTTCCTGTGCGGATCAGCATTCAGGCAGGCGGAGGGGCTGGGCCTCCCTGTTGGATGGATCTCGAGATGTATGTAACCTAATTCTGTACGCCTGGAGGTCTTTATCGTAACGTCTAACGTGTGGAGGTTGGACGTCATGTGGAACTTTGAATCCGGCTCTTATTCTCTACCCGTTAATTTAAACATTCTAGTTCCCTTCCAACAAAAGAGGGACTGTCAGGTTGTCTCAAATGCCCTAAAGCCTACCGGGATGATTCCCTGTAAATCCTATAGCCAATCCACCCTATCTGGCAATACTTTGGTTACTGAGAGTCACACAGGCTAAATTTCTTGTGCAGGCCAACAAATGTTGGATTTCTCTACAGACTTAGTTGTAAGTTTTTAGATTATAGATATTTGCGGCACAAATTTGTACTTTGTGCAGTAAAGTGACCTGGATTGAGTCCCCAAAACCAAGTTTATTGTCTCCCTTCTTTTATGTTGGTGGTGGTTATAGAGTGTGGGGAAGCACTTAATCTGTTTAGTGCTCGTCTCCTAATGATAATTGCTGCTGTTGGCTCCCTCTGTTGGTGCTGGCGGCCCGTCTTAATGCCAGTGAGTTCCATGTAACACAGGGTTGCCGACTCTCCCGGAATGTCCGGGAGACTCCCGAAATTCGGGCAGTACTCCCGGTATCCCGGGAGAGCCAGCAAATCTCCCGCAAGTGACTTTCAGTGAAACCACGGCCTCAAGTCCTGCCCTCCTGCCTAGCAACACTAGTATACTAGTGTTGCTAGGCACAGGAAGGGACTTGATGACGCAATCTGCGGCATCAAGCCCCGTCCGACCCCTATTTCAACTAAAAACGGGCTGTATGGGCCAAGGGGCAGGGCCTAATGATGCGATTTGCATAACTCGCGTCATTAAGCCCAGCCCCCCGCATGCGTCGCTAGCTTCTCTCCGGGATCTCCCGGAGGGAAGCTGCCAAAAGTCGGCAACCATGATGTAACATATAAGACGGTATACAATTTTTTTTAAACCATTCCAGTACAGTAAATATGAAGGTGAAGCAAATCATGGTTATGTCATTTCCAGTTTGCCCATTTACTCACCTTGGTCCGGATTCACAGTTATACAGTTTTCATCTTGCATACGTTGTTTTAAGAATTGAGCTTCTATGCATGCATCAGTTATTATATAACAATATACATAAGATGAAAACTACGTAACTGTGATTGTTTATTTTTTTTATGTGAATACTCTACTTGTGCATTTTAATACTTCATTTCTTAAATGTGTGCATTGAACTATAGAAATCAATGTGTGTTTCTTTTATAGGAAAACCTTCATTCGTTCACCAAGGATGCACTTAAGCTTATAAGTAAAGATTTGCCGTTCGAGTGTTTGGAAGTAAGCGAAAAGGTTGCAAGAGAGATTTTTCAGCACGATCCGTGAGTTTATTCATTATTGCAGCACATTTGTCATTTTCAGAAATAAGTAAAGTGTTAAAGTGGAAGGAAAATGGAAACAACCACAGTAAAACCTCCTTTCATGTTTTCTTGGAGTAGTAATTAATGTGCTTGTTCTGCCATAAGCCTTTGTGGACTGGAGCTTTCACAAGAAGTTGTAATTTGCTTTCAGGTTGTTTGAAAACTTAGGAATTTACCATTTCAAAACTATTTTTTTTTGGCCCTCGTTCAGAGCACTGCCCTTGGCATAACCAAGAACCAGCTGAATGGCGCCTGTATCTTTATTCAAAAACATCTGCAAACAGAAAATTGTTATTGGAAGCCTATATCTCCATTCCCAATAGCCACAGGCTGCGGCGGGTATAAGAATTGGGTAAGGGCTTAAGGTGGAAGGTTAGAGTTAGGCTACAGAACATGGAGAGTTAGAGTTAGGTTGTGGGGCATGGAGGGTTAGGTTGTGGGGCAAGGAGGGTTAGGCTGCGGGGAACGAAGGGTTATGGTTAGGCTGCAGGAAACGGAGGGTTATGGTTAGGCTGCAGGAAACGGAGGGTTATTTTTAGGCTGCAGGAAACTGAGGGTTTTATAGTTAAGCTGCAGGAAACAGAGGGTTATGGTTAGGCTGCAGGAAACGGAGGGTTATGGTTAGGCTGCAGGAAACGGAAGGTTATGGTTAGGCTTCAGGAAATGGAGGGTTATGGTTAGGCTGCAGGAAACGGAGTGTTTTATAGTTAAGCTGCAGGAAACAGACGGTTATGGTTAGACTGCAGGAAACGGCGGGTTATGGTTAGGCTGCAGTTAACGGAGGGTTATATAGTTAGGCTGCTGGAAATGGAGGGTTATATAGTTAGGCTGCTGGAAACGGAGGGTTATGGTTAGACTGCAGGAAACATAGGGTTATATAGTTAAGCTGCAGGAAACGGAGGGTTATGGTTAAGCTGCAGGGAACGGAGGGTTATGGTTAGGCTGCTGGAAACGGAGGGTTATGTTTAGGCTGCAGTAAACAGAGGGTTATGTTTATGCTGCTGGAAATGGAAGGTCAGGGTTAGGTTGCGGAGCATGGAGAGTTAGGGTGAGGGCTGTAGAAGGAGAAGGTTTAAGTTAGGCTGTGGGGAATGGAGTGTTTGGGTTAGGAAAGGGTTAAGGGTAGGGTTAGTTATAAACACTTTCCTGTCGGCGGATGATTCTTTGTGACTGTAACCGTAGCATCTCCACCTCTTTTTCAAATGGAGTCTGCCAGCATTTACCAGCAGTGTCCATTTAGCTGCCGTACAAACAGACCATCCTACCGGCGAACCACATCCCTCTCAAGGTGGAGGAACCAGGCATGTCCCATTCCAAAAAGCGTCAGGCTCCATGTTACATAGGAAATACAAATTACTTTTTGTGTTAATTTTTTGTTTTTATAATGGATTTTTATGGAGTAAGTTAAAGCTTAGAGTTGATCTCCTCCCGACACTTAATCATTCTACCGAGAGCAACAAGG
>WWET01000144.1:783383-800427 GCA_011038615.1 Limnodynastes dumerilii | reverse complement strand
GGCGAGAGGACACAGCTGAGTCTGGGCAGAGGGGGGTGGTGGCTGTATCTAAGGGCAGTGATGCATCAGTGGAGGAGACTGGCTGCTCTGTCCCCGCTTCTGCGTGTCTTCCCTCTGGTGTCCCTGTACACTGAACAGGAAACTGCTATTATTGACAGGCAGCACAAGCAGCCAATCAAGTGCAAGGGCCTTCTATCAATCGCAGTAGCACCTCCCTCTTCAGCAAGATTATCGCTCCCAGTCCCTGCAGCATGTGGTGCTGATATCGGGACCTTTCCCTAGGAGAAAATCGTCCTACTTATCGGCCATAAATAAAGCGATAATCGATGTGGTGTGTGGCCAGCTTAACCCTGATCCAGAGGTGTGCGTAATTGTGGTTGGTTTTATACCGCATGTGCGCAGAACGGAAGAGTGCTGAATCGCGTCCCATTTAGACCAGAACATAACTTAAGCTGTGGCGGTTGCGATCTTAAGGTTGTGTCGCAGCTTGTTTATAAAGAACTCCGCATTCATACATGGATTGCCAAGTGCTGTTTTAAGCTGTAAGCTTAAGCTGTCTGGCAACTTGTTTACATTGCAGGGGGAGTGGCCACCACGGGCCCCCATCTCCTTCAGGCCCTGTAGCAGCTGCACCTCTTGCACCCCCTGGCACAATCCATGCGGATTGAACTGTATACATGCAGCGGTAACCGAATGTTGCTAGGTTATTTATTACTGGTTCAACTAAATGAAATATTTGCTAGCTTGCATCAAAACAGCAGATTCAGAGGTTGAAAATAAGAGGGGAAAGTTACTCCTGGGCAAAACCATGTTGATTTCAGGGGAGTCAAATTTTATCGGTTGCAAACAGTATTAGAGTTGAGAGGTGATGTTTTCCCGGCAAAGTCTAAATAACAGTGTGAAAGTAAAGCTGGTCAGTATCTGTGTGCAGTAAGCAATTCAAAGGATACAATTAACCTGACTCCCCTTGAAATCAACATGGTTTTGCCCAGGAGTAACTTTCCTCTTATTTTTTCTGAATCAGGTCCAATGATTGTTGTTTGATGCTATTAGAAGCAGTTTTGTAATTGCCTATTTTCTATGCTTTGCTTAATCAATCAAAATCCCCTATGAATAATTCTAAAGGCTACATCCCACATTGCATGTTTCAAAAGGAGACCCTATGGTACCATCGCCATCACATGACATGCGGCTAGCCTGCCGTAGCTATATTTTCTATCCCTCTAGAGAGATTTTGAAAATGGAATATTTTTTTTTTTAGGAGGGTTTTTAAGTAATTCACATAAATCCTTAATTTTCTGTTTAATCAAAAGCAAAACTCCTTTCTTTAAGGCTCTGCTACTTGAATATGAAAGATAAAACTATTCTATTTTAACACCTAACATGGAAATCTCCTGCAGCAGCAATTTGTTTCTACAGAACAGTAATATAAGGTTATTTCTACCTAAAGGCAGCAAAATAGTTTGTAGCAATCACCATCAAATCCTTTATGATAAATTGTGCTGCAGTTGATATTTAATATTTTAGGTATACTTCTTCAATATGATTAAATACATTACACCCCGTGTATAGAGGGGAAACTAAAATGGTGCATGACATGTGTCACAAAACCTACAAAGAGAGACTAAAGGATCCAAACATTTAAAGCTTGGAGCAGGGAAGGGACAGGGAGGATATGTCAGTAGCTTTCACATGCATCAAGGGGTGTAAACAGGTACAGGAGGGTTGTTCAAAGAAAAAGATGTATTAGAGCACGAGCTTGTGTGTGGGTATGGAGGAAATAGAGGAAATATGCTGTGAATAGATGTGAAATATGAAGCTTGTTTATGTAATGTGGGTAATTATGGCCAGTATTCACACCTAATACCCCTTTTCTCATCACCACCCAGGCAATATTCCATGTTCACAGACCCGGGATATTGCTGGGGCAGCAGAGGATCCCAGGGTCACAGACCCCGTTTCACACTGCAGGGCAGACCCGGGAAATTCAGAGACCCGGGTCTGCCCTGTTGTCATCAGACAGAGTAATTTGACCGGGTTCACAGACCCGGGATATTGCCAGGGCAGCAGAGGATCCCAGGGTCACAGATCCCGTTTCACACTGCGGGCAGACCCGGGTCGGCCCTCTCGTCAAAGCAATGCGTAATATGTTTACTGTTTCTCTAGCAAAAATTACACCAATCAAGTGCGTTAGTGCAGCTTTCACACTGCACCCCGACCCGTGGCGGACCCGGGAATAACCCTTCTTTATACCCGGGTTGAATTCCCGGGTCTTCTGACACGGGTCCACCGGAAGTGCCCCTTTCACATCTCCACGAAATACCCAGGATTTTGCCGGGACCCGGGTTTTTGTCGAAATTCCCGGGTATTTCATGGTGATGTGAAGGTGATGTGATGCTTCTTAGGTGCGGATCCGTAGTAAAGAACCTACGATGCATGCGTCGTAGGTTCTTTACGCAATCTACGTACCAGTTCGGTACATAGATTGCCTCCGGAATATTTTATACGGAGTATTTTAAGTAGAAAGATGTGGTGTAATGCCGCCTCGGGGAGAGATTAGGTAGAAGTGGAAGGGGAGAGTGATTTAGAGGACAGGGAGAGGCAATGTGCCTGATCCAGACCTTAAGTGCTTGAACTTAGTTACTCCTGGGCTAAACCATGTTGATTTCAGGGGGAGTCAAGCTAATTGTATTCTTTGCATGCAGGGTTATCTTTCCTTACTGCACACAGATACTGACCAGCTTTACTATCACACTGTTATTTAGACTTGGGATAGGAAACATCACCTCTCAACTCTAATACTGTTTGCAACAGATGAAATATGCCTCCCTGAAATCAACATGGTTTAGCCCAGAAGTAACTCATTTCAATCCTTTTTTTAAACATATCCATTGAATCTGCCATCACAGGCTTCCATGGCAGGGAATTCCCAGCATGGTTCAGCCCAGGAGTAACTAAGTTCATGCACTTAACTAGGTCTGGATCCAGCAAAATGTCTGTGTGGACATTGCACAGAGAGATAAGGTAGCCCTATGGCACTCGTATAGATCTGTGAGTACAGTCCAATGTCCTCACCCCTTTCACTCACATTTTGACTTTCACTTCTATGAAGCTCAGCTGCAGGGATACAGTACTGCTAATAGACAATGGACAGAACTGTTGTTTGCAGTTGTTTATATAGGTCTTTGAGTGGTGCTGGGCAGTACTGGCCCCATAGCAATTTTCCTAAGGGTCATCAGCCATTTTTAAGCTGTGTCTACCTGTCCCCTCCGCTCTCTGAACAGTGTGTTGCCCACTTTTTGGCCTTGCCCATGCCCAAATGTGGGAGGACGGTAATAAAGGTAACAGGGGGTGCAGGGGGAGTGGTCTGGTAACTGCTCAGTAATCTGGATGCTCTGCACTTGGTTTGGATGGGAAAGATCAATCAGCATGTTGACACCTTGTGGCATAAGCATATGCTGGGTGCAACTTATTCCTAAAACGTACAGATTACCATGCAGTATATGCCACCTGAAAGATGACAGGTGATGGGCGATAACCATTGAAAAGCATGATGATCAATAAATAATCAATAAAGCGATTATCGGCACTGTCTGGTGCATCGCCGGACAATCACTTATTGTATGACCAGTTTAAAATCCCATGTTTACAAACCAGACATTTATTTGGTATCAAGGACGGTGAATAATTCGGCACAGTCATTATCGTGTGGTCAAAAACCAACTTTGAAATCCTTAGTGGCAAGTTTTAAAGTGCCAAAAACAGGACAAAGTTCTGCCAGTCCCATGCAAATAATGCTGCTTTTGGTGGGGCTGCACGGGACATTAAAATATTAATTTAAAATACCCCATGTCCAGGCTAGGCCGCTCATTGGGACAAACTGGAAGGCGTTGGAATCGGGACATTTGGGAGGTGTGTAATGGGCAGAATGTTTGTGTCCCACCCAGAACTGGGTAACCCCCAACATACTTTTTTCTTGATGGTCAATAGGCGCCATTCTTTAGATTCATTGGTATTTTTTATAATACGCGACCAGTTTTTATGCACCCCTGATTCCAGTCTTGTCGGATTAACTGTGGTGATCACATTCATCAAAACACTGTAATACACTAATTATTCACTTATTATTCCGCGAACTGGAACAAAAGAAATAGTAAGTGTAAATGAAATCCAGGAGCGTTAGAATTGGATACCAATTCATTAATACTCGTCTGTACAAGGGTCAAACAGGATTTATTAAATACGTTGTTTTATTAACAAGTAAATTTATTTATCAATTATCATACATTAGAATGTCAAAATCCATTATAATAAGGTACAGGGCTGTCCTCAGCCGTGGAGGGGCCCGCCGCCGCCTCCCCTGCTCGATTGCAGAGCGGTGCTTCAGCTGCGCATGCGCCGATTGCCAGCAGCTGATTGGTTGTTTATTTCGCTGATTCTAAATAGCTATAATAATGAGCACTGTTTATAAATGTCTTCAGCTGCCAGTCAGTCAGTCACAGAGCTGCAGCCACCTGTTACAGTATATTCATAGCGTGCTGCAGCTCTGCATATGATGCTTTCAGGGAGCAGTAGCGGCGGGAGATGACTGAAGTGACTAGCCTTGGGTACAGTAAGCGGTTCTGACTACTACTCTTTTACACCGCATATACGCACTCTACGTATCGAAACGATACGCAGTATACGAACAATAGCTACTACGCATGCGCAGTAGCTACTGTTTAATTGAACTACGTCCGTCTATGGAAGACGGACGTAGTTCTGGATCTGGCCCAATGTGTTAATATTCAGTGATCAGGTTGTATGTAGACCAGGCCTTTTTCATGTGTCTTTTGTAACAGCTGTAGCATTGGAATGCATTATGAAAGGCATTGAATTTGATTGCATAGTGTTATATGTTACATAAATACATGAAGAAAGTACAATTGGTTGGGATTTGTGGTTTATAGTTCTCTCTCCCAGCGTTTTGCAGTTCTAGTTAAGTCTGCGGAGTCCGGGAACGATGGCTGGAAGGCAGAAACACAAGAAAGAACTGTCTTCATTTCACTGTGTCTGTAAACAACGATTGATTGAACTAAGCTGTCAGATAACATCCCTTGTCCTTTTGTGAACCCGAAACAGAAACAGGACTTTTACATGTAAAATATGTCTCCGTTCTTGCAGGAAATTGGGGTTGAGTCTAGATGACTTCTAAGAATAAATAGAATTTTCTTACATTAACCCTATTTACATAAGATTTTCCATGCTCTTAATCTGGTTATTCCTTTTATAAACATGGTAAAACATAATAAATAAATGGAATGCTGTAAAAGGCAATGGATGGATGTGCTTCATTAGTCGGACAGAAACCAGACAGTGCCCAGGTTTTTCCCAGCATTCATTGCTGGCAGTGCATGCTGGTCACATGTTCTCTCGACCTGCATTGGAATAATCTAAGCTTACTATTGGTTGTCACCTGTTATAGCAACCAATGAGAATGTTTTATTAGCGCAAACGGTAAAACAAGTCTCTGATCTAGAAAGGCAAAATTTCAGGAAGATCGTTTTCAAATTTCACTTGAAAGATAGTTTTTTTTTTTTTCTTTTTGCTATTTTTGTTTTTCTTTTCAGGGAAGTTTGCCTGTAATGTCATCCTTTATGTTGCTAAAAGCTGACAGGACTTCAAGATTTTGATGGGATGTCATAAAGGGCTCTGTACTGGCTTCTCGATGCCTCACCGATGCCAGCAGCAACCCTGTCATATCGAGGACATGTTTAGGTCTGGGCTCGTAAAGCTTGTCCAACTCACAGTACACACATATCTGCTGTCCTAGATTTTATAGGACAGTCTCCTGTGTTCCCACTCAAAGCTCTAACTCAGAATAATTGTTGTCCCATCGCATTAAAACCTATTGAAATACATTTAGCCAGACATTGATGGAAAAAGTTACTTTGTTTACCTTATTTTTGACCAAAAAGGAAGCATTGGGCGAATCTTCGACAATGTTATAACCACATAGAATTTACTAATTAAATTAAATACTGTTGGACTATACAATATACAGAGCAAGTGTTGCTTTAGTGACCGGGTCCTATGGAGGTGCTCGACTCAATTGATGTCTCAAATTGTGCACAAATGGGAGCCTCACTATTATAGTAGGAAGAACAACCCACATTCATTCGTTGCTCCAACAACATTATAGCAATCTAAGGACCTGATTAACAGATAAGAAAAGGCTACTCTTTAGGTGCGTATATTTAAGAAGGGATATACTGTGCAGGCGTAGTACCTTTATACATGCAATTTACGTAGGGGACGGCTCTGAATCACCATTATGAACCTATTTATTCTAGGTTAGTAGTGACTTAATAATAAAGGGGTGTGCTGAGAAAACTTAAGAACGAAGATAAGAAGATTGGGTGGAGGGAGCCATTTAAATGAGGAAATCTGGGCACGGTTAGGCAGAAACATTATTAATTAGCCACCCTTCGCACACAACTAAGAACCTAAAGTTAAGATAGCCCTATGGCATTCTTAAGTCGGTTAAGAAACTGAAAACCGGGGGCGTGTCAGGGGAGTCGCCTTGCTACTAGTTGCATATAATTAAGAACCTAAACTCTAAAAACTGTAAATCAGGTAATATATATCAGAATATCCTTTTCAATCTCAATGCTGACATTTTTGTGTTGTACCGCTTCTTGTGATGGGAGACCTTCCATGGCTATAGGCTATATATCTATGATAGTGAGAAGTGGAGATAACGATGCCATATTACCACTTGGTTGCCATGTTTTTGCATGTACGTAAGTAGGTTATTTTGTTCATAATACACTGGTATTGAGCAGAGATCACCAGTCAGGGTTTCCCTAGTCTGCGTGACAATGTAGCGATGATTCAGAGTTGAGAGTACACCTGATTATTTTTTTTTGGGTGTATTTGATAACCAAAATTGGTTATGGCCCGGATTCACATCTTCGTAATTTTTCACATACGTGTCTAATTTTACGATTCTAGCTACTGTACATGCGTAGTAACTATTTTACGCAATCTATGTAGCGTTTCGTTACGTAGCTTGTGTCCATGCTTAGTAGCTAGAATCGTAAAATTAGGCACGTATGTGAAAAATTACGAAGATGTGAATCCGAGCCTTAATTTTCAAAAAACATTCTAGAAAATGAAATCTAGACTCTGATTGGTTGCTATGTACACTATTTAAACGAATGCCCCTTTAGTAAAAAATACCCCTTAGAAATTGGTGTGTACATTTTTATTTACTTTGCGACAAAAATGTATTGGCGTTATGTGCCAAAGAAGCCAGTGTATACAAAAGTAAAATACTCATTTGCAGCCCATGTGATCATAGAAAAAAAAGATGCGTAACCACATATTTTATTAACAATCCCTGTTAAATTTATTATTATGTTTATTAAGATCATAAAGACCATTTACATAAAATAAATGTAATGGCTTGTGTGCTAGGTGCTACTCTTCAATATAATTGTGTATGTTGAGCAGAGAGAATTTGTTTCTTGAAGGAGTTCTCTACTGATCTCTGAAATATACTTTAAAAGTGGTGAGATTTTTATTGATTTCATACCAGAACAGCCAGGAAGGCCTGTAATCTAAAGGTCCATACACACTATGGACATGATTCACACTTAAGAACGCGTTCGGTTCCTAAATATACGCAACTAATAGCAGCGAATCTTCCTCTGCACGCCCCCGGTTTTCAGGTTCTTATGTGACTTACGAGTGCCATAGAGCCCCCTTAACTGTAATTTTGTATTTGAATGCGTAGGACGTCTACTTAGGAACGTAACTGCATAACCGCGCCTTCATTTGTTCATTGAAATGCCTCTCTCCACCCAAATCTGCGCATCTGCCGAGTTACTTATTCATGGATAGTAAAGCTGGTCAGTATCTGTGTGCAGTAAGCAATTCAAAGATATATCCCTGCATGCAAAGAATACAATTAAATTAATTCCCCCTGCAATCAACATGGTTTTGCCCAGGAGTGACTTTAAGTTCTTATTTTAAGAAGATTCTTAAGTGTGAATCAGGTCCCTAAAGCCTAAAAACTGTGAATCAGGTAATATATATCAGAATATCCTTCTCATTCTGAATGCCGACATTTTTGTGTGTTACCGCTTCTTGTGATGGGAGACCTTCCATGGCTATAGGATATATATCGCATGTATGTAAGTAGGTTATTTTGTTCATAATATACCGGTATTAAGCTGAGATCACCAGTCAGGGTTTTCCTAGTCTGCGTGACACTATAGGGATGATTCAGAGTTGAGAGTACACCTGATTATTTTTTTTTTGGGTGTATTTCATAACCAAAATTGGTTTAGTACTGGCCCCTTTCAGATTGTGAAGTGAGTGTTTAAGACCAACAAACTGTTTGGTAATAGAGCTTCAAAGGAGATGTTGCACATTTTACCTCAGAACATTATGGCTTTAGGGCCGAATTCATAACCCCGTAATTTTTCACATACGTGCCTAATTTTACGATTCTAGCTACTATGCATGCGTAGTAACTATTATACGCAATCTATGTAGTGTTTTCTTACGTAGCTTAAGAACGCGTTCGGTTCCTAAATATACGCAAATAGCAATGAAACTCCCTCGGTGTTCAGGTTCTTATGTGACTTACGAGTGCCATAGGGCCTTAACTGTAGGTTTGCATATGAATGTGTAGGGAGACTACTTAGGAACTTAACTGCATAACCGCACCTTTATTTGCTCATGTAAATGCCTCTCTTCACCCAAATCTGCGCATCTGCCGAGTTAATTATTCTTGGAATGCCCACTTTTGCGTATGTTACTATGAACTTTGAGACTAGGTTCGTAGTGTATAAGCATGGAATTTGCGTTCTTATGTCCTATGTAAATAGCGTATAAATGTTACTACGCATGCGTAGTGTATATCTTCTTAAATATACGCACCTAAAACCATAAGTGTAGTGTGTATGGACCTTTAAAAGGACAAGCCTTCTATAAAATCTGGCGAAACGCGTTTAGTGGTTGTGTGTATGTGTTTCGCCATATGATGTATTTTTCAAAATGTTCTTGTGATGCTAAATGGTTGTCCAGGAATGTTTTTTTTGTGTGTATTTGTTCTTTAGTGTGAAGCCTAAAATGTATGTGAGATCTGACAAGAGGTGTATAAAGTGTATGAAGACACGATTTAAAGAATAAAGTGTTCAGAGACCAGTTGGAGTCGGAATCATGATTATAGTTCAGTTTCAGTAGTAATCTTTACTTGTTTCTGTTGCTATTAGATAAAACGCATCCCCTTGTGTTCTCCTCGCCCTATGAACTAATTCTTTTGGCATAGAGTATGATCATATTTTTGTTGTGAAAGTATAATTACAGCATTTTCATAGCCATATGTTTACAATTATTATTTCTTTCCCATAGGTCTCAGAAACGCAAAATCAAGAGTCAGAACCACAGTCCTCCGTCTAATCAGATAAAACATTGTTTCTTCTTTTCCATTTTTTTGTTATTTTTTTTTCTTAATACAGAAATAAATGTTTCTTTATTTCCTTTACCGTTTTATGTACATTGTGTTTTCTTTTTGTTGTTACAGATAAGGTTATAAATCATTGTGTTTAAAATAAGAATATCTGTATTTACCCTTCTGTTATAATTGGGGGTACCTGGGGACTATGTTGGAGCACAGGTGTGTTCATTAATGACTGCATTAAAGATCCACAGGTGTTACTGAATATGGCCCTGATTCGGGCTTCCTACAAAGGGCCTGATTCACACTTAACAAGCTTCTGCTTCTTAAGTGCGTATCTGGCTGAAATGACCTACTGCGCGTCTATGTAGCAGATCGGTACGTAGATAGCGTATGTGCGGTTTTTAAAGACTCAAAGAGGCGGCGTTATGCCGCCTTGGGTGTTTTTAGTAAGAAGTGGGTGGGGGAGTTCTTTAGATTAGCCTGGGAGGGTGGGGGCAAGGCAATGTGTATCTGTATCTGTGAATCAGGCCTAATGTCATTAGGTTTGGAACACGCCCTCTTTTGGAAAGCGGCGCATATGGACCTATCCAGGACATATCTCGCTCCAGAATTACGTCCTGTTTGAAACTTCGATGATGCAGGACATCTCACAGCAGAAGTGCTGCCGCCCTGTGGGAGGATGGAGGTATGTAAATAGAACAGCAGGGACTTGTTTCTGTATTATGTACTATCCAGACTTCTTAAGGTAGGGGGTCACTCGTCTGAAATCCGTACAAGCGAGGGCAGCGGCTGCCTCCTTCTGTCCGTATGGATTTCTGCTGCAGCAAGAGCTTTGTCCCAAGCAGTAGGTCTGGATCCAGTCTTATAACCCTTATGTGAGGAGACCTGAAAAGCATGGACTGTAAGGGGTTCCTGAGAGCTTGGGGACTGGAAATGATCCTATAGAATGGTGTTAAGTCACCAAGTTTATAAAGTCAAAGCAGACGTCCCTGTTAAATTTGTGCTGCTCTTCTCTGTTCCTGTTTATGGGAACTTCACATGTTAAACCTAGAGCCGCTGTCACTGTAGACCAGGCGTAGCCAACTCCATGGCTTGTCAAACTACAACTCCCAGCATGCTCCATCAGCAAAGGCTTAGATGTTACATGACAAAGCCTGATGGGACTTGTAGTTTCACAACGCTTGGAGTGATGCAGGTTATTTATTATTGCGTGAGAGTCAGTGTTGCACTGTCTCACATTTAAGAGGCCATCAACATAGATTGCTTGTAGCTGGAACGTCTTTCTAATTAGCAAGCACAACATTATAGCTTTTACAAATGGAGAAGAGATGTCATTGCTTTGCGGCAATCCCATTATCAAGACCGGTACAGGCAAAAGCTGAATCATGGCTGTATCCGTTTTTAAAACCAGGTTTTTAGTAAAGAATATTCCTATATCAGAACAGGAACAATGTTGAATGTTCTAGGGATGGCTAGGGTTAGGCTGTGGAGAGGAAAGGATGGGGGGGAGGGGTTAGCGGTGGGTAAAGGTTAGGCTGCATGGCAAATATTAGCATTAGAGGAGCATTTAGGTTAGGCAGTGTGACAGAAATGGTTAGGGAATGGTTAAGGTTAGTGTGCTGGACAAGGAAGGTTAGTGCTAAGGGAGGGTTAAGGTTAAGCTGTGTTAAGTTGGTTAGGAAAAGGTTAAGGTTTGATTGCTGGAAGGGGATGGTTAGGATAAAGAAAATTTACCTGTTGCCAATGGACTCAACATTCGCAGGAACAACACTGTGGTCCGGATTCACAGTTACGTAGTTTTTGTCTTACGTATGTTGTTTTAAGAATTGAGCTAGTACGCATGCGTAATAGCTTATTTATCTGCCATTTCTGTAGGTAGATTGTATAAGCGTAATCTAAAGTTGCTTGGATGCTTTTAGCCAACAAGTGCATTGAGGATTATTTAGAACATGAGTGTTGTACTGTTTTAGCCATTACAGAAAAAGGCAACTGTTCAGCTCAATTATTGACTAAACTGAATTAATTTAAATTGCAGACTGTCAACACTACTTAGGTCTTTATGAGACATAACACAGTATATAATCATATTGTTATACACACCGGGACAAAGCAATAAAGTTGTCATGCTTTGGACACGTGTAATTCAGATATGGATTGGAAACACAGATCACCAGTTCTAGGAAGGATTTGTCAGCAGAACATATCTGGGGACAAGAGGAAAACAAAACTATTGTACGTGACGACGGTGGGTGTTTTTCTGTGATACTGTGAATGATTTTGTAAGAATAAATTGAGCCGATCATGTAAAAAGTGATATATTAATGGTATTGCTTTGTACTATAAATCTGTTTTGTTATGTTTCTGAACTCATGTAATTACATAAATTATATCTGCATTACATTTATACTCAATATAGAGCAGATCTCTCCAAAAACTTAATGGTGATTAGCATTCAGAAAAGAAGAATGACTTTGGGATAGATCCAGAACTACGTGTGCCGTACGTTTATTCGCGGAGCGTATTTTCGTGCACGTAAGTTCGCTACACTCCCCTCGGCACACCCCTTGCACGGACGTATTTTGTCAAGATACGCTTCCCAAACCCTACCTTAACTTTTTCACACGTAACACGTACGCTACTACCTTAACTTTTTCACACGTAACAGCGTACGTCCGCTAACGGACGTATAGACTACGTGAACGTACGCAGCTTAGCACGCCCATACTGTACACTTTAAATACCACCCCCCGCCTACTTCACGTATTTCAGACGTATTTTGGAGGAACGTAAATTAGGCACGCCCACACGTAAGTATTTACGTTACACATACGTGAATGGCTCATACGTTCACAATTACGCTACGTGAATGTGCGTACTTTCTATGGTGCGCATGCGCAGTGCGTTCTAAACTGCGATTTTACGTCTCCGCCACACGTAAAATCTCTCCAATGCGTAGTTCTGGATCAGGCCCTTTGTGAGTAGGGTGTCTTTCCACGGGTGTGGTTCACCGGTACAATGTGCCACATGGTATTCCGACAATGCGGCCTCGACCGCAGGGATTTGTTTTTCAGCTCCAATGAAGACAGTGTGGATACAGGTGAATGATCAAGATCCAATTGCGACAGGTAGGATTTTCCATTAACCCTCCTCTTCTGTCAGCCTAACCTTAATCCTCCATCTCCTGCAGCTTAACCTTAACCCTCCCCAGAAACTAACTTTAACCCTTCTTGTTCTGCAGCCTAGCCCTAACACTTTCTTCTCCGGAGCCTAAGCCTAATCTTTCCTGTCCTGCAGCCTAACGCTAACCCATTCCTTACACTAACCATCCTGGCCCCCGCAGCCTAACCTTAACCCTCCCCTATTCGCAGCCTAACACCAACCCTTCCTGCCCCACAGCCTGACGCTGACTCTTCCTTCTCCAATATCCCTCCTTATCCCTAACTCTTCCTGCCCCTGCAGCCTAACCCTAATCAAAACAGGTACCTTGTCGAAATAAGACCATTCAACATGGCACTCTTTCCTGGAATGTATATTTTCACAATTAAAATGCTGTTGGCAATGGTACAGATACAATTAGATTATTGGCTATATTATTAGCATAAATGGGCTTTTTGTACCGTGAACTGCATTAGAATTGGGGGAAGGGTTGGGGTTAGTTTAGCCACTCACCTTTCGGAGCCCCATGTTCGTTGCTACAGGGATCGATTGCTATGCCTCTTCGAGGCATAAGCAATCGATATCCCAGCCAGTTCGAAACTGGCTGGGAGAGAACGGCCCTCTCGAAATAGGGCCATTCTTTGCGGTGACCCACACCCCTAGGAAACATCACCTCTCCTCTTTAATACTGTTTGCAACAGATGAAATTTGACTCCCCCTGAAATCAACATGGTTTTGCCCGGGTGTAACTTTCCTCTCATTTTCAGTCTCTGAATGAGGGCCAGAGAGATGAATTCTTATTTCTATTATAATAATAAAAAAAAAAAACATAAAAAGAAATCATTTTGCCCTTCAGAGCTTTTCTTCCTTACAATATCTATGATCTCCGTCACCAGCAGCCCGCTGCCTGGACAGACACAACACATCCTAATCACTAGCTGGCTCTTTCTTCACTCAATTGCTTTCTACATGTGATCAGATGGAGCGTTCACCTAAGTGCTATAGCTTTATACTCTGCTGTGCTGCTATGCCCTGCTTCTTACCTCTCCGCTTCACTGTCGCTGCTACAGCGGAAACAACATTTTTCAAGTTCAAAGAGAAAATAGAGATTAGAGGGGGGTATTAAGTTATCAGCGCTAGGCCCATGAAATGCTTTTGGTGCAGGCTGCTCTTCGCCATTATGCCCTCGTTCCCCAGGGAGGTGAGAAGGAGAAGCTGTGGAATAGTTCTACTGTAATATTTTATTGCTATATTTTGTAGTGTTTTATTCATGTAAGAAAAACCAGCTTTTTATTCGGTGGGAGATGCCGCTGAGGCTGAAAATGCTGTCTTTTAGATAGTTACCCATGTATTTGTCGCAAGCTGCTGGACCCGTCGCATTCGAAGCTGCTGGAGAGGTGAGCAACACTCTCCAGGGACTTTTAGGATTAGGCTCTGGGGAAGGGAGGGTGAGGGGAAGGCTCTGGGGAAGGGAGGGTTAGGGTTAGGCTATAGGAACAGGTTTCTTAGGGTTAGGCCACAGAGGACCTGATTTAGACTTAAGAAGGAGCTTGGAATTAAGGATCTGATTCACACTTAAGAAACTTCTTAAAATAAGAACTTAAAGTCACTCCTGGGCTAAACCATGTTGATTTCAGGGGGAGTCAAGTTAATTGTATTCTTTGCGTGCAGGGATATATCTTTGAATTGCTTACTGCACACAGATAGTGACCAGCTTTACTATCACACTGTTAATGTGGGATAGGATAGGAAACATCTCCTCTCAACTCTAATACTGTTTGCAACAGATGAAATATGACTCCCCTGCAATCACCATGGTTTAGCCCAGGAGTAACTTTCCTCTCTTAATTTAAAGCTCCTTCTTAAGTCTGAATCAGGCCCAGAGAGGGGAGGGTTAGGGTAAGGATTAGAGTTACCATTCAGAGCTCCCTCTTTGGTGGTCCAGGGACTGATTGCTTTGCCTCTGCAAACAAAAGCAATGGAATTACCAGCCAGTTTAGAACTGGTTGAGAGAGAACGCCCCTTTCCAAAACCGCAGCTGCGACCCACACCCCTTTTTAGGCATCCAGCTTCATTGTTATAGGGAGAAAAAGTAAGATAATGAGACCCACGGCCTGACACTGCAACATGTTTGTAATCCGATGCTGCAGTGTGAATGGATGTGGTTGGCCAGTACGATGGTCTGTTTTCTGACAGACCTTTATACAGCAGCTGAATTAAGACTGACGGCAGTCTCCATTTTAGAATATGGAGGTACTGCAAGGGCTAAACACTACCCCAACCCTTTCCCTAATTCAAACCCTAACCCTTCCCCTCCATTACCCTAACCCTAAACGCCTCTTCCCCGCAGCCTGACCCTAACCCTCTCATCTCTATAGCCTAATCCTAATACCCCCCCTCCCCGCTGCCTGACCCTAACCCTCTCATCTCTATAGCCTAATCCTAAAACACCCCTCCCCACAGCCTGACCCTAACCCTCTCCTTGTATAACCCTAACCCTCACTTCCTAATAGCCTAACCCTAATCCTTCCTAATCCTTCCTAACATTAAAAGTCCCGGAGAGGTTACTCACCTCTCTGGAGCTGTCAGCAGCGGCTCCTGCTAAAATGAATGGGTGAATTTGCCGATCGGCACACTCAGCCATTCATATAAAAAAAAATAAAAATGTATGGGCTGCCTATTCAAAATAGAGACAGCCGAAAAGGAAATTTCGGCAGTCTCTATTTCTAAAAGCAGCCCATCGGAGCGGGAACTGCTACTGGTTTTGGTCTAACCCTAGCCTTATCCTTTTCCTTACTCTCCCTTTTCCCGCACCTTTTCCTGAACATAAGAAATATGTTGACATTTACACTGTCTCCATTTTGGTGTGGACAGTCTAAGTGTTGACCTATTCAGTGTCTGAAAGCTGGCACAGATCCATGCATTAGTGCAGAACAGAAAAACTGCAATAAATGTGCAAATGTCACCACAGGCTAGACATACTAAGCTTTTCAAAAGGAAATAGGAAGATGTTACCCATAGCAACCAATCAGATTCCGGCTGACATTCTCTAGTATGTAATAGGAAAATGAGAACGTGAATCTGATTGGTTGCTATGGGCAACATCTCCATTTTTCCGTAGCTTAGTAAATCTGGCCCCATATCTTGTAATGGCTCATTGGTATCACTGCTTTCTAGTTCATTCAATATGTATTCTCAGCGTCACTTCTCATGTTCTATTTTTATTCAAATCAATCCTGAGAACCTCTTCACACCCTCTTCAAAGGGGAACATACTATTTTAAAGTGCTTTTGAACTGATTTTTAAGGATTGAAAATGGAGCCTTACTTCTATACGTGTTAAGGAGATTCATGGCAAAGGGTTATTTGCAGAACAACCATTACATGTAAGGAAATAAATCCCATCACGGAACACACAAAAACATCAAGTCCTTGCAATCTAAGCTCTTTTCCATCTTTTTACAATACGGTTTATTAAAAATTCAGTTTTGATGTTGTAACCTCTCCAAAACATGTTTCACGTGGTGCCGCGTCTCTTGCACCCATCACTCAAAGATGTCAATTTCACACCTATCAGAGAGCATGCAAACGAGTCTCAGTGCGCCT
This sequence comes from Limnodynastes dumerilii, assembly GCA_011038615.1. Classification (NCBI taxonomy): domain Eukaryota; kingdom Metazoa; phylum Chordata; class Amphibia; order Anura; family Limnodynastidae; genus Limnodynastes; species Limnodynastes dumerilii. The sequence continues at coordinate 784,215 of WWET01000144.1, read as the reverse complement.
GAGCTGTCAGGGAATGTTAGGGTTCTGTGGAATGCTGTGAATGACGGCTAAGTAGCTGACGGTACCGAGAGAAACAAGAGTCTGTATTCCTGCCTTTAAAAACACAGCACGACTCTCCAGTGTGATAAATAATTTACGGGAAATAAGATACAAAGAAAAACCAATGGTGTTTGCACAATGCGTGTAAATGGCACCTCAAAATAACATACACGTAAACAAAAACAGCAGCCAATTATCCTACTAGCGTGTTTTTTAGAGTGTGGGAGGTAGCCCGCCAGGTATAAATAAACCCCAGTTTAACACTTACCAACCTTTATTATAATTCTCATTATAAGACGTATTGGTCACTTGGTTGTTTTATACCTAATTTTATATTAACCGGTATTTGGCTTTAATGGAGTAAATCTAACACATTCCCCAGACATTGGCCCAGAGCTACGTCCGCTAATGTATTTACGTTAGCTGGAGACGTAAAAACGCTCTTTTGCAGGTACTGAGCATGCGCACGGCGGATGTTATGGCACGTATCTCAAAGGGGCGTGGCAGCCATATGACACCCGTAACACCCGTAATTACGCTTTGGAGGCAGGGTGAGGCATTTAAATCGTACAGTATGGGCGGGCTTAGGTGCGTAAGTATGTTCAGCCATTACCGTCGACTAGAGTTACGTTTGGAAAAGTTAAGGTAACATAGAAAGTGACGGCAGATAAGAGCCACATGGCCCATCTAGTCTGCCCATTTGTTTATTCAAAACTATACTGACCCTAGACCCTATTTACCCTCAATTTGGTTTACAATTTAGGATACCCTTATATTTATCCCAAGCATGTTT
>WWET01000144.1:752783-768828 GCA_011038615.1 Limnodynastes dumerilii | reverse complement strand
TAGATGCTGGGTATGGGTGGTACATTACAGGTAGTGTGTATAGATGCTGGGTATGCGTGGTCTATTAAAGGTAGTGTGTATAAGTGTGGCGTATGGGTGGTCCATTACAAGTAGTGTGTATAGATGCTGAGTAGAGTTGTGCATTGTCTGTGGCATAGTAACGGCAGTAGATTGCTTGGCCACACATAAATAAGTCTTAGACTGAGGTTTTTAAGTGAAATTTAACTGGCGCCACCTACTGTTAAAGGGCCTGATCCAGAGCTACTAGCGACGGCGGCCGTAAGCGTAATGCGCATGCGCCGGGCAGATGTTTCCCGGCGTCACTATGGAAACGCCCGATCGTAGATCGCAGCAGCGCGCATTGCGCTGTCGGCGCTCCTACGATGTCATGTTGGAGCCTTCTGCAACTCAGTTCTGATCGCAGCTTTGGATCTGTGTTGGGGGATTTACTTTACGCCGGCTGAAGTTAGGGTAGCCTTCAGCCAGCGTAAGGAAGGGGCCATGCGCCCGCACAGGGGGAGTGTCGGGGAAAGTGAACGCCGATACGCTGTGCTTTAGTAAGCACAGCGCATCGGCGTAGGTCTGGATCAGGCCCTTTGAATTAAACACAAAACAATGATATTCTGCATATCAGTAGATCTAGACCCAAACGTATGGTTCTGAATCTGTACTCAAGTGCAGCATTTTGCGTAAGGGGCAAGGAAGCTCCATCCTCAAACCGCTCAAGCTCTGCTCCTGTCCCAGCCCCATTGTCATGCCACACAGGGCAAAAATTAAAACAGTAATTACAAAAAAAAACTAAATAAAACCCTGCCTCCAATGTTGACAGCAGGACGGTGAAGCGAAATTTAGACTGTCCCGCTGGAATCAGGACAGTTGTAAGGTATGTATGAGGGGTCTGGACATGGCACACATATACTAATCCCAGACCCACAATATACCACACATAAAATGACCCCTAGTGTGTAAGTGTGAGTGCGAGAGTATGTTTGTGTGTATGTTGCAGAATTAGACTATAATGCGACAGAGGTTGATGTGAAGGACTGTTTAAAAGAGCTACTTAATATGATGGCACTGATTAAAAAAAAAAAAAAACACATATGTAAAATGACAATACTGATAATATGGCCTAAGACTGCTAAGATATCTAAGACGTCCATTAATGTTCTCTGTGAAAGCAAGAAGTTTATAATGTGAATTTTAAAAATAATAATAACATTTCTAGGGGATTTATAAGTTACTTCTTTGGGGCATTTTTTTTTATTTTTTAAATGTTCAATGTGGGGGGTTGTCACTGGGGTCTCTCTCTAACTGTAAAAAAAAGGGTAAGTCAGGGGCTTAATGGCACGATTTATGCAAATCACTACTGTATTCTCTAGTGTTTCAGGTGGTGGGCGGGGCTTAAGGACATCATCAAGGCCCGCCCATTCCTAGTATCTTTAGGGATTACAATAGACATTGCTAGGGGGCCGGACATTTGCTGGCTTTCCCGGGATACCGGGAGAACTGCCCAAATTTCGGGCGTTAGGGAGGGTTAAGGTTTAACGTCGGGAAGGAGATTGTTAGGGTTAGGCTGTGGAGAGGGGGCAGTTTAGGTTAGTCTGGGGTGAGGATGGTTAAAACTAGGGATAGGAGAGGGTTAAGGTAGGTTGCGGGAAAGGGATGGTTAGGGTTGGGTGATGAAAATAACACCTCTCGCCATTGGACTCTTCATAGACACACCCACTGGAAAGTGAGCCATGAGCGCTAAACCACACCCCATCTACTATTTTGCTGTTGGACAGCAGTAAACCAGCAAAAACTTAAACGATGTTTCCAAATTTCTGAAAGTGTCCACTGAAATAAGAGACAGTCTATATTTTTTGGTTAGTCTGTTCCATGTTTAAGTAAACATTCATGCTGGGTTTTTATAATAAACCCGCTACAGTATTTTATGTAGTAAAGAGCTCAGGCCTAGGGCAATGAGAGACTCTTAACTTTGGCACGAAGCATACACCAGACAAGAGTTTAAATATTTAAAGACCTATTCACACATTGCCTCTGCACCTGTGATGGCAAATTCACTGCAGTCTATTATTTTTTTCTGTCACTTTTGAGAATTTTCCAATAGCGGATGTAGAAGCAGCAGGACACCTGCTTCTGAATTATTAATCCATGGATTAGTATTGGATTTGCCTATAGGCCTGGTTGTGAGTTACATGTTTTCCCCATAAGGAGCTTTTTGATTAAGTTGACTACAGCGACTGTGATTCTGCTATTTCACTTTTAATGAACCAAAGAGTCTTGATTCAAGGAACACGATTCAAGGCACATAAATACAATATTAACAACTGTAAAACAAGCCCAGGTCTACAGATGTTAAAGTCTTATATCCCTTTCACATTACACTGAAAAACCCGGGTTTTTGCCTTTAGTAAAAACCCTTCTTTTCTCCCGATCTGAATGCCAGGTCATTAGACCCGGGTAGAGGTCCCCAGGACCTTTAACATCACACCTATACCCGGGTCATTGGAGCATTAGGTGTGATGTGAAAGCTCCCTGGGACCTCTACCCAGGTCATTAGACTGGACCAGGAGAAGGGGTTTTTTCCCGTGTCCAACCTGAGTTAGGGGTCAGTGTGAAAGGTGAGACCCGGGTTTTTCATCCCGGGTCTCACCTAAACAAACCCTATCGCTATGGCAATAGTAAACAAATCCCTCCCTGGGAGCTGCACTGCCCATTCATACTGTAAGTGAAGAAGCGGGTCATGGAATTTCCTGGGTCAACCCTGTAGTATGAAAAGGGATCATCCCAGGATCGGTGACCCTGGCATGATCTTCCGTCCCCAGCAATTGTTGTAAGATCCGGGATACTGCCGGGGCAGAAATGTAACAGGGGTATAATACCCCTTTCAGACCGAGCTATCGACCCGGGAATAACCCAGGTCGGGTGTTGGTGTGAAAGGTTCAACTCGGGTCTGTTAACCCGGGTCCACGACCCTGGTCGACACCAGGGTTATTCCCGGGTCAGCCTAACCCGTGTGAAAGGGGGAACACGGGTTATTTAACCTGGGTTTCATACAAAATATGTAAAATGGGGGATGAGGAGCACTGTCTGCCTTGGCAGACACGGCTCCAGTGTGAAAGGCTACAGCCCAGGTTATTCCCAGGTCTGATAGATTCAACATGGCTAGAAGCCGTGTTGATTGACCCAGGTTTAACCTGGGTTTTCAGTCTGAAGGGGGTATTAGTGAGAAAGAAGGGAAACACTAAAAGGAAGAAATTGTACAGTATCTTAAATCCAGTAACTTACAGGATCCCAAGCAGCATGGATTCACTGGGGGAAGATCATGTCAAACAAATCTTATTGAATTTTTTGACTGGGTCAGTAAAGTATTAAATAAAGGGGGAGCTGCAGACATAGTTTATCTAGATTTTAGTAAGGCTTTTGACACTGTGCCACATCGAAGACTGTTAAATAAACTGAAAACTTTAGGGTTGGACTTAAAGCTAGTTGGATACAATCTTGGTTACAGGATAGACAACAAAGGGTTGTAGTAAATGGAATCTCTTCTGGGGATGGTAAGGTAACCAGTGGAGTACCCCAGGGTTCTGTACTTGGACCAGTGCTATTTAATATCTTAATAGGTGATATTGCCTGTGGTATCAAGTGGAAAATATGCCTTTTTGCAGATGACACCAAGATATGTAACAGGGTAGACACGCCAGGAGGGGTACACAAAATGAGGGATGATCTAGGTAGACTGGAGGAATGGTCAAGAGTGTGGCAACTGCAGTTTAATGCCAAAAAATGCAAAATCATGCACTTGGGACACAAAAACCCAAAGGCTCAATATTTCCTTAATGGCATTACATTAGAATCTACCAAGGAGGAAAGGGATCTAGGAGTCATTATTTCCAGTGACTTAAAGGTAGCCAATCAATGTAACAAAGCAATGAGAAAGGCAAGTCAGATGCTTGGTTGCATAGGGAGAGGAATTAGTAGCAGAAAGAGAGAAGTAGTGATGCCCCTTTATAGATCGTTGGTACGACCTCACCTAGAATACTGTGTTCAGTTCTGGAGGCCATATCTCCAGAAAGACATAAATACATTAGAGACTGTGCAAAGAAGAGCAACTAAAATGGTCCATGGCCTGTGTCACAAGCGCCCTATAATGTACAGTAGCAATACCCCTCACTATTTGAACCAATCAGATCGGATGAAGACGTGATCAAGGCTCAATCAGGTTGTCTGTTCATTCTATTCAAAAATTGAGGAATGGAGGAGTCATAGGACCCGATTCACAATTTACAATCTGCGGCTTTTTAGGTGCGTAAATTTAAGAAGGGAAAATCTGCGCATGCGTAGTAGCGTAATGTATGCAATCTATGTTGGACTTAAGAATGGGACGGCTCTGAATCACCATTACGAACTTAGTTCATCTAGGGGTTCGTAGTGACTTAAGAATGAAGGGGCATGTCGGGACAAATTAAGAACAAAGATAAGAAGAGTGGGTGAACTGAGCCATTTAAATGGGGAATTCTGGTTACGCAACAATGTTCCTTATTAGCCGACATGCGCACACAACTACAAACCTAAAGATAATGTAGCCCTATGGCATTCGTAAGTTGGATAAGAAGCTGAAACCCGAGGGCGTGTCAGGGGAGTCGGCATGCTACTTGGGTGCGTAAAATTAAGAACCTAAAGCATTCTTAAGTGTGAATACAGTTCATAGTATGGAAGGGTGCAGATGGCGTGATAGGATACATTTAAGGGTTGTGGATTGCTGCTACGGTGATAGGAACGTTTTCTAATATATAAAACTAACCATCCCCTTCCCGCAACCTAAACCTAACACTCCCCTAACCCTAACTTTAACCCTCCCTTCTCCTCAGACTAACCTTAACCCTCCCCCAAAACTCCCCTCTTGCAGCCTAACCCTAACCATCACAGCCAAACCCTAAACCTCCTGTAACCCTCATCATCTTAGTTCACAGCCTAACCTTAAGCCTCCCTTCTCTGAAGCCTAAGCCTTTGTGTCCTGAAGCTTAACCCTAACCATTTAGCATGGTACCTGTTCCAAAATGTAAATATTCATTATCAATAGAAGTAGGCAATGGAACAGCAGAAATTAAGCTTTTGGCTGTATCATTGTCTATAGCAGGCTGTTTAAAACGGAACTGCAGCCCAATTTAATGCGCTGTTGTGTGGCATAATCTAACAAAATGGTACAGCTTGTGTTGAGATTTAAAACCATCAAGGTAAACCATAAAACCTATTTAACAGAAGCAGGGCCACCGTCATCACATGCAGGGCCCAGGACCCAGCAGCGGGGCCCCACCCCTATATGACGTAATTGATGATGTCACATAGAGGCGGGGCACCGCAGACACGCTTTAGCAGTGGGCCGGCTACTATGTATGGCTCTGAACAGCAAGTATCGGCAATAGGATACCGCCGATACCTGCTGCCTACAGAGCTAGGTAAGTATCGGCGGGCCCCCATCAGGTCCGGGTAGAGGTCCCCAGGACTCTTCCCCCCCTGATGGCGGCCCTGAGCAGAAGTAAAAATAATACGCACCAATGATTACTGTACACTGCCTATGAGGGGATAAATCACAGAAAGAAACAAATGAGATGAAAAATAGCAAATTTGCACCTTGGCAAAACTATGTTTCACTACAAGAAGAGGACAATTAATATGTAGAGGGGGAAGGGAGTGGTAGAGAATTTTGGAGAATTGTGTGGCCAGGAGCAATTTTTGGCTTCTGTTCCTAGCTCTGAATCAGACATCAAGTTTGGACGAGGGATAGAGGAATGTGTATGTGAAGAGGAGTAACGTAACAGTCATATGCTCCTTACTGGCTCCTTTCTCACAGTGGTTACTCACCCAGGTCAGCTGAGTGAGTTCTGGTAATAGGAGGGGCATAGTATTAATGCTAATATGTAGGAGTCTGCCAGTATTCAAAACCCCTATCACAATTAGCATTAACTCCATACACCCCACAGGTCACCTCAGGACAGGGGCTTATTCCATCACAAATCTTCACTTTTAACAGCTCCTGTATAGAGAAAACATATGTAGATAAATAATCTATATATACTGGTTACTACATAGGAAAGCATGAAACACACAGCATTAAACATCATACAAGTTTATAGGTAGCAGGATATCTGATATAATGGTGTTTGATTGGGGTGATGCAGACCCTCCAACATGACCCATTCCATTAGATACAAAATACTCTACTCCTGAGAATTTTTACTGTTAGTTACTCTGGTAACCACCTTTGTTGAAGAGAACTATGCTTTTCAAACATCAGTTAATTCTTTAAAACCAGGTGAGTGACAGTTGGAAGCTCAGGAGCAGAATAGTCTGTACCTTATGGAAGGGGTCATGTTGGAGGGTATGGTGATGCTATAAGGAGAAGATGGGAGAAGAGTAATTTCCAAGGGTTTTACCAAATGGCAACTGAGCAGGAAAATACAAAGTGAACAACTGTTTGCTTCGTATTATCTCTCTCTCATCAATCTTAAGGCATATTCGCCAATTTTCCCAGGAATTTCTGGAAGAGCCAGCAATTCTCCCGGATCTGGGATTGAGGCAAGTGAGTAGCACTTGTGTTTCACAGCGATGAGGTCATGAATTCTATTCCCAGATTAGGCCTTATCTGTGTGGAGTTTGTATATTCTCCCCGTGTCTGGGTGGGTTTCACTCCCACACTCCAAAAACATGCTGCTAGTTTAATTGCTGCTGAATAAATTAGCCCTAGTGTGTGTGTGTGTGTGTGTGTGTGTGTGTGTGTGTGTGTGTCTGTTTTAGGTAATGTAGGATGTAGCTCCAATAGGGCAGGGACTGATGTGAATTTTAAATATTCTCTGTAAAGTGCTACATAATCTGATAGAGCTATATAAAACCCTGTTAATAAATAAATAGTAAATAATAATGTAAATCACAGCCTCAATCCCAGACTGTTATTAAGCATGGGCAGGGCTTGATGTGTCCCATCCCATCCTTAGTAACCCAATGAGTGACAGTTTTGTTTAGACAAGGGCAGGGCTTCAGGCATGATTTGCATAAATCACTCCCACTAGCCCCAACCCTATACTGCTGTCGATTGTTTCTTCTGTAGGGGGGAACAAGAAGCCAGCTATGTCATAGACGATAAACAGATATGTTTTACTACCCCTGTAACCACAATTAAGCCAAATCTTTCACAGTCAAAACTTAGGAAGAATACGAAACAGACAGTGTTGGGGTTATTGGACCGGATCTTGAATTCTGATACCAATGTGCCTGGATGTTCCTGTTGGATCCAGGCTTACATGCGGACGAGGAGAGGCTACTCTTATACAGAGGTACCATATCTCACACCTTCCTTAAGATGTCACTTAAAATGGAGAAGGCTGGATAGTGTGGAGGGTGCCTGGCGTGCTCACTGCACTATTTACATAATTCCCCTCTCCCACAAACAGACACAAACTCTGTCTGAACTGCTATCAGACAGGGCTGTAATTAAAAATTTTAGTGCCAGGATGAAAAATAAAAATGTATTGGTAATTTAACATGAAACTTTCTAGATGTGACCACATATACCTTTGCATTCCATGGCGCTTCTTTCGTGGCATGGAGAGTAAAGCTATTTGTAGACCGGTAAATAAAGCACTAAAGTCATTGGGACTCCAGTAGAGCTGACATCACCAATTCATACATACAGTGGAAGTTTCCAGGCTGAAACATGTATTGCCTGGAATCTCCCACTGTGTGTATGAATGGGTGATTGATCAGGCTCAGCATGTGCCCCGATTACAACTAAAAATGGTGAGTAAACACACATTTATTGTTCCCAAAATGTCGATATCACCTTTCCCCAGCAAGCAGGTCCTCCATACATGGCATTTCATGACACATATGATGGGCTTTTCCCATTTTTGTGAAAGGTGTATCTGGTCACATCTGTGTTATGCACATCCCTTCATTAGCCCTTCAAACATCCACTACACTGAGCAAAAAAGAGACTCATTCAGCAGACATTGCTGGAGAGGATGACTCACTGAGGGACAATGGATTCCGTTTACCTATGTCAGGAACACTGGGAAGCCCAACACCCTTGAAACACAGCACCAGAGAATTTTTCAGTCTTAGGGGTAAATTTACTTAACTACAGAAAAGCAAAAGAGGAGATGTTGTCCTTAGCAACCACTCAAACTCTAGCTCTCCCATTCCTATTGCATTCTAGAGAATGCCAGCTAGAATCCGATTGGTTGCTATGGGCAACATCTCCACTTTTCTTTTTCCGCAGTTTAGTAAATCTTTTCATAAATCAAACCCTACAATAATCAAAATATAATGCCACTTCTACATAAAGATTAAAGAGACTATTGCAGAACTGTGCTGGCCATTCTCTTCCTTCCTGCACTGACATATAGACCGCCGTTCTGAACGCTAAACGCCTCCTTACTTTATCTATGTGTAGCGTCTGAAGGCCATTCTCTGTAATGAGTATGGGATATTTATTAACCGTCATATCACAAATGGGAGCGCTAAACCTATGGCACCACTTTACGGCCAGTTGGGGGTGATACAGTAATCACACATATATTTGATTTGTTATGCTCTTGGGTAAAGGAATGAAATCAACACTTATTTGCCAAGTCGTCCTGAGGCTTTATCGCCCAGCGGCCCCTTTTATAAGCAAGGTAAATTCCTGTAGTCTCGGTGGAGCAGAAACATTTTGTTGGATGAGTTACTGGCTGGTGGTTATATCTTAAGCACCCAGCGAGTGCTATATTTTTCTTTCATATTTATTTGTGATGCACCTGAATCCGTCTGATTTATTTCTATGGCTCATTTGGAATTGTTATTACACTGCAGCGAAAATACTCACGAAGACACTTTAAAAAGTGCCTATAGCAAATGAAACACTCATTGCATAGCTTTTGCAGGGCAAGAAGTTAATTGGAGTACTAAAAATAAATGTAGCATGAGAAAAATTATAAGTCATAAGTACCGTGATATGAAACGGGTGCCGTAAATCACACGTGCCCGGGTAAATTGCAGGAAAGCATCCCAGTGTTTGTTCTCAGACACACAATTGCCTTTTCTCCAATTGCAATCTCCAGCAACCCCTTGAGAGATGATTTCTCTAAAGTTCCTTTATCAACTGCTATCATCAGGGTGGTAACCGTTTTGCAAACGACATCAGCTCCCACAACACATTGTGAACTGCAAACTAATTGCTTTTGCTTTGCAGCATCGGAGAATGAAGGGGGGGAGAGGAGTGCATTTGTTTTCTTCGGATGTGTAAATATGTAATACATCATCATGGGAGGCAATAGAGCAGAAATAAGAATATGTTGTTTATACGCCGTCTGTTTAATGTTTGTTGTAGTTTGTTATACAACAGTGGTTTAGATTTTTCTGTTATTTTCTTTTCTTTCTAGCTTTTTTTTTTATATTGTTATACATTTACTATAGGTGAGAAGTGTTTGTCTGGTGCTACAGAATAAATGAATTCCAATCTTTGCAGCAGCTAGTGCTATACAGAAGCTTTCTCCTCTATATATTTATTTATGGACATAAAATAACTATCTATTTTTTTTTTTAGTAAATAAATAATGGTTGCCAATGAATATCAGGGAGATTATGATAGCACTATCAAGGCTGCACCAAAGGGGTGTGTCCTGTAGAGTCAAAGGGGTGTGTCCTATGAATAGCTCCACCTATGGGTGTGTCTAACACTGCCTGGCAAACTCTTTCTCAATAAAAATATTTATTGATTGTTAAAATGTCACTGAATAAATATTTTCAGTATTTATTGTGCATACTGTGTATAGGAGATCAATGACTTCTTCGTCTGCCACCTCCATAGGCCTCAATGCATGGAAATAGGACTCAATTTCTAAATTCTATCATCATACGGCAATGACTTCTGTAACTGAATCAGCATCAGGGAGATTGCCCAACACTTCAGGGAGTCAGGGAAATCACCCACTTACACCCTTTATTAAGGGAAAAATGGGTGCCAATGTACACTAAAAGAGTGTTGTCGTCTCACCTGGAATATCCGGAAGACTCACGAAATTTGGGAAGTTCTCCCGATATCATGCAAACCACAGCCTCAAGTCCTGCCCTTCTGCCTGGCAACACTAGTATCTTAGTGTTACTAAGAAAAAAGGGCATTGATAGTCAGGGGCGATTTGCATACATTGTGTCATTAAGCCCCGCCCCCTTGCTTGCATCTAGGGCTTACCTCTCCCCCTTGCTTGGTGTGGTTGCCAGTCTTCCCATACGCGGTTCGTGCTATTGAACAGCAGATTGTCAGCTCTTCAGCCACCTGATCTGTTCAATTGATTTAAAAGAAAAAGAAGAGGGCAAAAATCTCTTCTGCCTTTGTTTTTTCTCTGCTTTGTAAATATACATCTTAGGCGGCCCTGGCAGCCCTGTGGCTCTGCAGATGTTGTGAAACTACAATTCCCAGCATGCTTTACCTGCACGGGCATAGCTGCCACTTGACAAAGTATGCTGGGACTCATAGTTTCACAACACCTAAAGAGCCATAGGTTGGCCAAACCAGCCCTTAAGCATAAGTGATGAACACTCATGGTAATATTTAATAGTAGGAAAAAGACCCTCATTCAGGGGCGGAAGCAGACAGCCTTGGGCTCCATATCAAGGGGACAGGCCTGAGTCTTATGGGGGAGCTCTATTAGGCTGTCAGTGCCTATATTCTTTGGATCAGCACTCAGTCTGTGAGTGATGAGTGCTGTTTATAAATACATTGCCAGCAGCTAAAGGCTTAGCACTGCCCTCTGCTGGCCACAACCTCCCTTTCGGAATTGGAAAGCGCTACGCCCCCCCCTGCTTGTAGTGCTGAATGTTATTATTATTGTTTATTTATAGGGTGATACAAAGTATCTGCAACTCTCTATGGTGAGACAAAGGGCCGTATTCACAGATCTGTTTTTTAAAAGTACGCAATTATACACACCAACACCCACGACATTATCCACTCCCAGCCGTGCAATCGTAGACTTACACCTCCATAGACCACTCTGTTCTTAACGTGTGTGCTTATGTGCGTATATGTCTTCTGTGCGTGCAATTCTCTATAGTCACGCCTTCAAGCGTTCATTTAAATGCCCACCCCCACCCACTTTCATGTTAATTTTCAAGTACGTAGTTTTCCCTGCCCATCCGTACGTATCACCCCAAGTGCGATTCACATGTCCATGCCTAAAGCACCTACGTGCGTATATTCTACGTAACTTACATAATTAAAGTTACTACGCAGGCACAGTTAAACTGTACCTAAAAATGCGCACGCAACTCCATGTTAAAATGGATCTGTGAATACGGACCAAACACACAAAGTAAAGTAAAATAAATATAGAGGGTAAAATATTCTGTTGGGTAGTCAAATATAAAGTAAATGAGGACATATGTGAATGGGGAGAGGGAGAACTAGGAGTTAGAAAGATAGTAGAGGGGGGAAGGTTAGGATGAGGAAGAGTAGGTTAGTCTGAAGAAGTGGGATTTGAGGAAGCGCATGAAGGCTTGGAGGGTGGTGGAAAGTCTATTAGATTGTTGAAGATTATTCCAGTGCAGAGGGGCAGCACGGGAGAAGTCTTGAATGCAGGAATGAGTGGTGGTAATCAGGTGGGAGGTGAGGAAGTGGCTGTTGGTGGAGTGAAGGGGCTGGGAAGGAGTATGGATGGAATGTTTTCTAAGCTACCAGCTGCTGACAGCTTAGACCTGTGGCTCCTGGCTGGCCTTCTATGGGTGCAAGATGGGCAGCTTCCTCGGTTCCTCCACCACCAACTGACCACTGCACCCACAGTAGTTCCACCATTGCCCTCATTAGTGCTATCTTCATACATGCTGTCCTGCAGTTACTATACATGAAATGATCAGCACTCGTCCTACACCCTTCAGAATAGAAACTGCAGAATAGAAACCATTTCTCCAGTGCACGGGGAAGAAAATATAAACCCACTTGTTAATATGCAGAGGACGGAAAACAGCAGCATTATTAAACGGCTGCCTCTTGTCACTCGAGTAATTACAGCCACCTTACGGCACTGTGTAAAAAAAGAATATTTTATTCCACAGATATGAAGAGAAATTTGAAATGTCACAAGGGGGCTGTGTGTCAGAGGAGTCACCTCTCCTTGTTAGCTGCTCAGCTGTGTTGTGTGGTGCATGAATGCTGAGCTTAGCACAGACATCTGCAGTAAAATGTAGAGTAGCCGGGTGCAGAACTGACAATAGGACCAGTCAATGAAATATACAACAACAGCTTCTGCTGTCTCCTGTCTGAGGCTGTATGTCAGAATCTGTTCTATAGGAGCAGGTAAACAGACCGGCTGCCATCACAAGATCGCTGGCAACAACAAGCCGACCAATTGCAGGACAGTTCTGGAGGTGGAGCCTTATAAATGAGATCATTAATATTAGTATTATGACTTATTTATATAGCGCCACAAATTGTCTGCGGTGCTTTACATAGAACATTAGACATTCGCATCAGTCCCTGCCCCTATAGGAGATACATACTAAGGTCCCTGAGACACACATACAATGGTAAATTTAGTCAGCAGCCAATTAACCTACCTGCTTGTTTTGGGCGTGTGGGAGGAAACCGGAGCACCCGGAGGAAAGCCACAGGGAGAACATACAAACAGCACACAGATAAGGCCTAGTCTGGGAATCGAACTCATGACATTAGTGCTGCGAGACACAAGTGCTACTCACTGAGCCACTGATACTAGTATTTTCTAATGTTCTATTAGTATTGCGTTGTAATATTCTAATGTTTGCATTAAAGCTGTCCGGTTATTGGGGACCAGGGGCCTGATCAAGATCACTGTGGGTTCTGCCCGGAAGAGGGGACTACACGCAGCTGTCACTCCCCTCTCTCGTGCCAAGTTCTGGACCACCTTAACATCTCTGCACGGATTTCAGATCTCTCAGTGTACTGAGCTGAGTAATGTGCACGAGCAGATCCGTAGCGCAACATCTGCAGCACACATGCGCAGTTGTAATCTCAAAGCAAACTATATTCACATGCGCACGCTACCCACTTTCAGCATGGATCTGGATCTTCTTACTGGAAGTTGTACGGATGGTGGGTCACCTGTCACTATTAATCTGCATTCGGTGCTGGATTCTCAGATCTGTTTCTCTCCTTGTTTTTGACCCATTCCATCAATAGTGAATGCAGCATCACCATAGACCAGATCCAGAGGTTCTTATGCAATGAGATCCCTGAGCAACTGATGTGGACGAATCGGCAAGCTCAGGGCTGCGAAATCCACTCATCTGCAGGACGGCACAGTTAACCACTCCCCTCACACAGACGGACTGCCGAATCGCAGGACAATCCTTATTTTTCCTTTACTAATACACATGGAGAATGGCGTCAGTAACGAGCGTATTAATAGGTCATGTCTATTGTGCTAAGAAGCCCCAGCCAAGTGACATTTATGTCTCCATGGGGACAAATGCGTTCCGATTGGGTAACATGGAGGCGAAGAACAGAAAAACCTCCGCTATCTGATCCGAACACACCTGAAATGGGGGAAGATCAGATCTCTAAACACATCCAGTCTCTGGAGTTACTACATTGTGAGCAGGGATAAGGGGGAAGAGGGGTTGCGGCCAGCAGAGGTCGCTCAGCTCTTATAGAGTGAGTGTTGAGCTCCTCTGTAGGTCATGTCTATTGTGCTAAGAAGCCCCAGCCAAGTGACATTTATGTCTCCATGGGGACAAATGCGTTCCGATTGGGTAACATGGAGGCGAAGAACAGAAAAACCTCCGCTATCTGATCCGAACACACCTGAAATGGGGGGAAATCAGATCTCTAAACATATCTGGAGTTACTACATTGTGAGCAGGGATAAGGGGGAAGCGGCCAGCAGAGGTCGCTCAGCTCTTATAGAGTGAGTGTTGAGCTCTGTCTTAAGCTGCCAGCCTCTGACAACCTCCGCCCGGCGACTACACTGTGCAGGCACCAGATAGTTATGTTGGGGGCACATCGTGGGTCCAACCCCCCTATTCCTGACTCAGGTCCCGTCTGCATGCTACGGGGCCTTACTTAATCTACTTCCATCCCCACATCACCAAATGTCGCAGGTGCGAATGTAATTCATATAACGCCATTGAAACCACTAACTTAAATTAATGTTAATACATTCAGAAGAGAATGTATTATGGACCATGTTCTAATTTTTTACTTCGCTATGTTCATAGTTCTAAACGCAGCACCAGCTGCTCCACACTATAACCATACATGTACAAGCACGTGGGAGACCACGTCCATTGCTTGTACAGGGTTCTTTGAGCCTGACCCTGCTTTAATATTGCCGAGGATCTCTCAGCTGCCCGCTAGCGTTTCTGGACCGGATCCGTCTGCCGAATTCTGCACACGAAGCGCAAAATCCGTCTGGTTCTCTGTCAGAGTGCATGTGCGGGCCAGATGTTACGGTGCAGATATCCAGATGTACGGAACTTAGTTCCCTATACCTGGAGATCTGTCCATCAGCTCTGTGAGGTGGGCGGAGAGGGGGGGTCATTTAATTCTTAGTGTGGGTGTGTTTTAGTGTTCCATGCGAATCCACAGTACTACAGACCGCTGATCTACATAGGTAGCTTCAGGCTGCGAAAGCCACCTAAAGTCCGCACGAGATAGGGGAGTGACAACGGAGTTCACCCCCCTCTTCCATGCGGACAGACAGACCTGGTCCAAAGGATCTGTCGTGATCATTTCCTCTCCTACTGATGGACGCTGCTGGCAGTCTTGTAAATCACAAATGTGGACGTTTTCCAATACGACTTACTTTACGTAAGTCTAAAGCGTTGTGAGTCCCCGCTGCGATGTTACACATTGCAAAATAGGGACAGCCGAAAGTGTTTTTTTGGCTGTCCCTATTTTGATTGTATAACACCGCAGAATTTGGTGAGTCTGTGATTCGCATACTCAACTATTCATTTTCGGAAAACAGCGCCGCTGCTGGACCAGACCACTGGGGAGGTGGGTAAACCTCTCCAGGGACTTAGGGTTAGGCTGCGAGAGGGGGATCTTAAGGCTAGGCTTCTGGAGGGCGTACTTAGGGTTAGGGTAAGAGAGTAGGGAAGCCTTACCTTTCGGAGCACTGTGTTCGGTGCTTCGGGGATCGATTGCTATGCCTCATCAAAGCATAAGCAATCGATATCCCAGCCAGTTCCCTACCGAAATAGGGCCGGTCGCTATGGGGACCCACACCCGTCTAAAGCTAGTACTATGTTTTATTAGTTTAATAGAGGATTGAACAGCATTATGAGATTTACAGCATGTTATGGTTTTTTCAACGCTACTGGGACACTTTGTTGATAACTCCAGTTGCTTTCTGTGATTCACATCCATCAGCTCCCACTGTACAACTTCAATTGATGTGTTTGTTTTTTGTATTCACAGGGTTTATGTCCTTAACAGCAGCTGCAAAGGCTTCATGGATAAAAAGTGTGTTGTGAGCACGATGGGTAAGCAGTCCTCTGCAGTGCTAGTCTCCTGGGCACCTCCAAATCTATTGCTTTGCAAGTGAAAAATCTTATCGATTGCTTCTGTAGTGTTTCTTATAGCCTGTTACAGCATCTCGTTATCTTTAGCTCTCACTGTTTAGAACTGAGGGAAAGGATGGATCCTAATTACCAAGACTCTACCTGCAAGGTGTGGCTGATAACATAACACAGTGTTCGGAGCTGCGCTTGCACCTATCTTTTTCGGTGGATGTGCAGTGTGAAGGACAGGAGTGAGTACACAGTCGGGGGTTTCACAATATTTACATGAAAGAGAGGGAGATCTGGTGTTTATGCTGGGCCGTGGATTCCCTGCGCTTCCTCTACTGACTTGTCCTGTCTTAAACTGGGAAAGTCTGGATAGAATTGTTGGTGTCTACTATGCCCGCTGTGTTCTACATACTACCCCCCTCCCCATGGCAAACGCAGGATATTGCAAGGGAAGTTTCCAAATAACCAACACACACACACACACACACACACACACACACACACACACACACACACATAT
>WWET01000144.1:735244-751858 GCA_011038615.1 Limnodynastes dumerilii | reverse complement strand
CTCGCGGCCATTCCGGTTTCTTGGTTTTTTTTTTTTTTTTAAAACGATACTGACTCTAGATCCTATATATACATGAAGATTTAGGATATCATTATATTTATCCCAAGTGTTTTCTACTGTGTCCTAAGTTTGTATATTTCAGATTTTGTTTTATTTATAGTCAATTACTACCCCTTAAAAATTTATACCTCTGGTTTATAATATGCAAGTCAGATGCTTGGTTGCATAGGGAGAGGAATTAGTAGCAGAAAGAGAGAAGTAGTGATGCCCCTTTATAAATCATTGGTACGCCCTCACCTAGAATACTGAGATCAGTTCTGGAGGCCATATCTCCAGAAAGACATAAATACATTAGATACTGTGCAAAGAAGAGCAACTAAAATGGTCCATGGCCTTTGTAACAAATCATACCAAGAAAGGCTAGAGGAACTAAACATGTATAACTTGGAGCAGAGAAGGGAGAGGGAGGATATGATAGCAGCTTTACAGTATAACATGGTTGTGACCGGCTAGAGGAGGGGGCATTTTTTAATGGAAGATGTGCAATAGAACACAAGGGCATGAATATAAACTGGAGGGTGGTAGATTCAGAGGAAAAATTACTTCATTGAAAGGGAAGTGGAATAGCCTCCCATCTGAGGGGGGTGAGGCTAGCACAGTGGAACAGTGTAAACATGCTTGGGATCAGTATAAAAAGATATGCTAAATCTCAAACTAAATTGAGAGTAACTAACTGGGCAGACTGGATGGGCCATGTGGCTCTTATCTGCCGTCACTTTCTATGTATATTTCTATGTATGTATCTGTGCTAATTTCCGTTCTGCACATGTGCAGTGTGAAATTTCGCTGCGCTTCCGCCTAAAAATAGGCACAAGTGCATCTCAGTATTAACTCCCTTGTCTGCCAAATTTTACCTTATATAAACCCAAATCAAATATTTTCCTTTAAAGATTCAAGCACTTCTGTAGTCACCGTTTAGCTATGTGCTGCAGAGATGTTATGTGAAGACAAAGTCGGAAGTGGTGAGAGTGAAGAACACTTCCTCTCTGTGAACGTTATCATTGTCCTTTAAGCTGGTGACACAGCTCACTCCATTACGTCAAGGGCAGCCACTGCTGAGCTGAGAGTCAGAGAGCCTGGATGTATGAAGAGGTAAGCGGGGATTCTTCAGTACTCCCACACTCCAGCTATCAGGCTATACAAATCACCAGGGGTTTTTAGGCAAATGCTTCACACTGACTCCTTCTATTTTTACGTCATTTAGAGGAATCATACTGTAGTGTACCCTTTAAACAACTGAGTCTGGAAACTCCAGAGAGACCACATTAGTCATTTTTATAATATTAGTTATCAGATAACTGGCGGTGGGATAAATGACATGTAATAGTAATGTATGTGACATATAAACAAGACTGATGATACCACCGATATATTTTATGCATGCTACAAATAAATAATAAAGCAAACCTGGGCTTTTATATAACAGGCTGGATCCAGACTTAAGTAAGTGTTTGAAATTAGTTACTCCTGTGCTAAACCATGTTGATTTCAGGGGGAGACAAGTTAATTGTATTCTTTGCATGCAGGGATATATCTTTGAATTGCTTACTGCACACAGATACTGACCAGCTTTACTATCACACTGTTATTTAGAATCACACTGTTAGTTAGACGTGGGATAGGAAACATCACCTCTCAACTCTAATACTGTTTGTAACAGATGAAATAGGACTTCCCTGCAATCAACATGGTTTAGCCCAAGAGTAACTAATTTCAAGCACTTACTTAAGTGTGGATGCAGCCTAACATGCTTATGTTACCCCCTGAATAAAGCAGAAGCTTAATAAAACAGCACAAGTTGACATTTTGCTGTAACTCCTAATCCAATCAGATATAAGCTTTCATTAATTTCACCGCACTACTGAAATCTCATTGGTCACTTTAGTATCACTGCTCTTTTCACTGTGCTATTATTTACGAGCCTAAGGTTACTGATTTTATCTAGTTATCCAGCGAATGCTGACAACCCGAGGAATTGCTTCAGTGTATTGATTTCACCTAGTAATTCAAATAACATTTAACATCTTCTCTAGGAGTCTATGCTGAAAATGTTGACAAAAACTGGCATATTATTTTTTTTTGACCGCTTCCATATAATACTTTTCTATGGTAGGTTCAAAAACACATGAAATTAAACACATAAATGTATTTCTCAGCAAGCAATTTGCTTTGTTAGTTTGCAACATACATCAGCGTTGGTTTACAGGGGTGGATACTGTTAGTCAGAGGGGGACAGGAGTTAATATTTTGACTGGTTCTAGCAATAACAGATATTTCCGGAGTGTAGAGCATTGACCTCTGACAGCTTGCTTACGGTCCCTCCTCTCCTCCAGGATTTGTAACAGCCGTACCTCTTGCACCCCCTGTAGTTACACCACCGTATACAAGTGTTACAAGCTATAACAAAGCTGACATGGACACTTGTTCAGAGCACCCAAGGAAAAAAACTGATTGCACACAAATAAAGAACGGTTTTAATTGTAAGACACAATTTAGAGTTGTACTAGTTAATGTCTCCTGTCAACTCTAATTCAGCATGCACATTTCAAATTGCCATCACCAGCTGAGTTTGACCTGGGTTTTTACCCATAGGCAGATTTGTCTCCTATTAATGTCATTGGGCCGGATCAAGACTTAGGGCCAGATTTATTAAGCTACGAGTTTGGAAAAGTGGAGATATTGCCCATAGCAACCAATCAGATCCCAGCTGACATTCTCTAGTATGTAACAGGAAAGTGAGAGTTAGAATCTAATTGGTTGCTATGGGCAACATCTCCACTTTTCCAAATGCGCAGCTTAGTAAGTCTGGCCCTTAATAATGACAGCCAATGTATGCATGCGACATGTGTAAGTCTGGCTGTAGGAACGCACTACATATGTGGGCGGCAGATGTTACTAAACATAACTCTGATCATACGTAACTTGTACGTAACTCCATATCATAGGATGTAAAATCCGAACGCAAGCCAAATATAAGCATTGTGGAGCTGATTCACACTTAAGAATCTTTTTAAAATAAGAACTTAAAGTCACTCCTAGACAAGACCATGTTGATTGCAGGGGGAATTAATTTAATTGTATTCTTTGCATGCAGGGATATATCTTTGAATTGCTTACTGCACACAGATACTGACCAGATTTACTATCACACTGTTATTTACACTTGGGCTGGGAAATATCACCTCTCAACACTAGTACTGTTTGCAACAGATGAAATATGACTCCCCTGCAATCACCATGGTTTAGCCCAGGTGTGACTTTAAGTTCTTATTTTAAAAAGATTCTTAAGTTTGAATCAGGTCCTGTGTGAGGAGGGAGGCAATTATATTGTACAGTCTTGGCTGGATTAGGAATTTACGTATGACAAGGCGTTATGTACGACCAGAGATATGCAAGGAATGATTAAGGAAGGGTTATGAACACACATAACTCAACAAGTGCGAGGAGAGTGCCAGGGGGAGGGCCTTATACTTAGTAGTGTGTAACTTAGGTACGCTTACATACGTAAAACAATCTTAAGTCTGGATCAGACCCATTGTACCCATCTATAGATCTATGAATTTTTAGTTAATAGTTTAAACTAGATCTATCCATTTGTGTGCACCTGAAAGACTTTGAAGTGACAGATTCACTGTGCCCTGTTTAGTCTATGAAAAAGCTTATTGATTGCTTGCTATGGTTTATATCATATTATTAAATTAGTCCCACTGAGAGCAACATTTAAAAGCCAGTTTCTTCTCAAAGTGTCAATTTAATGTGTCTGTATCTTTACAATAATACAGCATGTACAGTATAAGATAACAATGGTGTATTGCTTTTTATGTGCAAATTGCACAGTCCCTGTATTTATTTAAGTTAATTATTGTAAAGTTGCTGAGCATATAAATCACAAATTAGTGACAGTCTCCCTTTCTAACACCTTGGTTGTGGCGTCTGTTATTTCCAAAGTGATATCACATAGCCAAAAGCAAATCAATTGTGCAACAACAACAAAAAAAATAATTTTCTCTATAAAAAAACAGTTTTCAAAATGTATAGTGTTTCCTATGAAATTGGTATTCCTTCATTATACTCATATGGATGTTACTCAATCAAAATATAATGCTCCTTCTGCATTAATGTCTGCACTGGCAAAAAAAACAACAACAATGCAACTACCAAAAACAAGCACAAAAATGCACTTAACAAACACTTTCCCTAAACCCTAAATATTACTGGCCTAGGAGCCTGCCTCTAATCCAATAAGGCACAAGCTTTCAATTGCTTGACTGCACTGGAAGGTTGCAAGCTTGCTTCTTATAGGTGTTTTGGTTAGAACATATATTTCAACTGACTTAAGTTTCCATACATTAAAGCCATTAATAATATCAAATGTTGCAAGATGAGACTTTAGATGCAGTTTAGTAAAGGTTCCAAAAGCCGAACCCATTTGCAACAGCAAGGCTGGTTGTAACTCAAGATGATAAAGTCTGATTTTATATTATTATTGATTCAGATTTGCGTAGACTTATGTACACACGTATATCTGAAATTAAGCACAGAGGAGGAGCACTCCTCTCTTTCTTACGGAGTTCTGGACATTTAAGTGTCCACAACCCTACCTTAAGTAATACGCACGTATCTGCGTTTGTACGAACGCAGATCTGTGCTGAAGTGTAGCTGTCCACTCATGGCCCTTCATTAGCATGCCTATCCCCCCGTGTGGCAGGATTTCGCCATGTGGATCTGAAGGACCGACCCCTTCTACGGAAGTCCTTCCGTATGGAACGCAGTTCTGCACGCAAGGACTTCCGACACATATGCTACCTGTCAAAGAGACTTATGCAACTGACTTGTGTAAGTCCCCTTCCATGTGCAAATCTGAATCAAGTCCAATATTATTATTATTGTCATAAAAGAATTATATTCTAACCTTAGACTGTAAACCTAATTTCCTGCAACACAGAGATAATTTAGTTCCTCACTGATGAAAAAGTGAAACTTACCTAACTGTGCCCAAAAAGTTGACAGTGGGTAATGCTATCAGTGCAAACTTCCTGTGCTGCTTCCTGAACGCCACAGACAGATTGTGTGTTTGTGGATTGCCCGGTTTCTGCTGAAACAAATCATCCGAATGTGTAGGTGTTACTTCTACAGTCTGTTCTTTCACCCTGTAAGGAGCCACGTAAAGTCAGCCCCAAACTGCCGACGACCCTTTTATAAATGAGACAGGGGTGACTCACTCTCTTAACGCTCTAGTTTCTGTAATTTCCCGCCCTTTTCTTCTCGGAACAAGAGACAGAAGATTGAAGATGCTACTGATGAAGTAAAAAAAAAAAAAATAACAAAATAAAAAGAAATGGACTTTCCTTCTAAAGGGTTTATGTAAAGTAAAAATTACCTATTAAAGATATTAATAATGACAACCATCTGTCTGTATTGCCATGTTTTCCCAAATTTATAATGGGGTTTTTTTTTTCAGTGATGACACATTCTGAGTAACCTATTTATAACAGATAAATAATGACAAAGAAAATGTCATCATGTTCAAGTATGTATGATAAAAGATATAAAACAAAGTAATTTGGCTACTTGTGAGATCCCCTAAACTCATGTCATGATTACCTTACTGTGTTACTACAATTGTACTTATGTCTCTTTGTAATGTTCTTCAATGTATTGTATTGATACTGAACGTCTAATAAGCTCAGTTAAAGAGGAAACATGTATTTGGTAGCCAATCACTTTATAAAATAGCGCAGCCAAAGTCAGTTCAGTTAATGTTTAGCAAATGCCAAATGAGTGAAATATAGAGGTTCAAATAAAACAAATAATAAAATCTAAATTCCATATTGTATAGCCATTGCCAGCCATTATGACATCTCTACAGACTGGGGGCCGTATTCAGAGATCCCTTTTATAAAAGTACGCAATTATACGCACAACTGTAGCAAGGCAACACCCATCCTTCACTGACGGGTTGTCGTTGACTTACGAGTGTCATAGTGCACCCTTATGTCTACATGTCTAGGTACAGGCGTACGTCAAGGTACGAACGTGCGTATCTATCTAACCATTTAATTGCATCCCCCTTTCTGTCTCACATAACTTTGAACGTATGGATTTCAACCACGGCCCCTGCGCACGTATGTAACCAAGTGCGATTCACAAGTAAGTGCCTAATGGACTTCCGAGCGTAAAATCTATGAAAATAGCGTAACTAAAGTTACTACGCATGTGCAGTTGCTCCGATCCTAAAAATACGCACGCAACTCTGCGTGGAAACAGGCCTGGAATCTCAGTATTTATAAAACATGCCTCTCCTGTGATCCCTGATGTTGTTTTATATGCAGCCTTATTAGCAGCAGAATGAACCTATAGAGAGTCTCTTAGGGATTGCTTGCAGCAGGAAGTCCTATTATAAGTATCCTCATCTAGCGATGTCATTCTATTGGTGAACAAATGGAGAGGAAATAGGCTCTTCTCCAGACTGGGGCATGAAAGGCCCACCAGTAAATTTTGTAATGGGGGGGCCCACTGCATAGGTCCAGATCCAGAGCTACGATTCCATTACGTTTAAAGACACAGCGTATTTACTATGCACTCCCCTCGCTCGTACATACTTTGGCCATTTTACGCTTGCCGAACCCTGCCTTAACTTTACACAGCGTAACTACTGACATACGTGCAGGCTGCACATACGTAACGTACGCCCAGACTGCTGGATTCAAATGCCTCACCCCGCCTCCGAAGCGTAATCACAGGTGATGTATGGCTGACACGCCCCCTCGTTCACAGTTACGCAGTTGATACTAGGCTGGTATGTACGTTCAGAGTTACGTGGCGTAACATCTGGCGCGTGCATGCACAGTACATACAAAATCGCGTTTTTACATCACCGGCTAGCGTACTTAGATCTGGATCTACTCCATAGTCAATGGGTGTGGCCATCAGGGGTGTAGCATGAATTAATGGCACCTGGAGCAAGTGAATGCTATGGCGTCACCCAACTCTGGCCTCCCATAGTGTAGTGTACCAGAGAGAATGTTCCCTGACCTCTGATGGCTAAAAGGAAGTGTTGTTTTTACTTACATGAATGTTGATTGCTGGGTTCTTCTCTTTGCACCTCTCATTGATTCTTAGTGCACTGAATGTCTGTGGAGAAAATGAAGCTAGCCGCTATTACACATCTCCCCCCAATTATATATTTCCCTTCCTTTGCTACACATCTGCCTTTCAGTCTCTCCCCCTAATTATATAGCTGACTTCTTGTGCAACCTCTCCAGTACACTTCCTCCTCCTTGTTCCACCCCTTACACATGGTCTTCCCCTGTCCCCTCACATTTACACATCTCCCTCTCTGTCCCCTTTACATTATACAGCTCCCTTCCTACCCACTCCCTCCATTACACATCTTCCTCTCTGTCCCCTTTACATTATACAGCTCCCTTCCTACCCACTCCCTCCATTACACATCTCCCTTCCTGTCCCCTTTACATTATACAGCTCCCTTCCTACCCACTCCCTCCATTACACATCTCCTTCTCTGTCCCCTTTACAT
Source organism: Limnodynastes dumerilii (assembly GCA_011038615.1). Classification (NCBI taxonomy): domain Eukaryota; kingdom Metazoa; phylum Chordata; class Amphibia; order Anura; family Limnodynastidae; genus Limnodynastes; species Limnodynastes dumerilii. The sequence continues at coordinate 744,258 of WWET01000144.1, read as the reverse complement.
TATACAGCTCCCTTCCTACCCACTCCCTCCATTACACATCTCCCTTCCTGTCCCCTTTAGTTTACTGCACACTATATATAGCAGATGTTTAGGTATATTATGGGTAATGAAATGATATATACTATAATATAATATGTGGTTTATATTAGGGTATATACAGTATATTGTAAACCATTCCCAGACCCCTAATTGTTATGGATACCTGGGGTTTGATGCAAGAATTACAGGAGACCAATATAAGATGCAGAGATTTATTGCAGGTAGCAGATAAACAGAGCAGATACACTGTACAGAAATAACAATATATAGGTATGAGGTAAAAGATTACAGACCAAACACATAGGGATGAGAAAACAGATGTCAGGAAAAGTATAGAGGCAAGGAACATTAGGGAACAAGCAGGACTGCAGGCAAGTGGAAGCAGGAAGCAGGAACACGGCACTGACCAGAAAGCTAACACACAGCAACAGGGAGCAGGAAATAATGACCCACACCTAGCTTTGGGGAGGACATAGAACGGTAAAGCACAGGTGTAGGTGATGAGCTTGTAATTAGTCCACAAGAGTCCAACAGCAGCCACTCTGTTATGGTAATATCCACAGGTTATGGTAATATCCACAAATACGAATAACTGGTTCAGGTCTGCCCCTAGAGGCAAAACAGGATACAGCAGTCCAGGATGGAACACTAATAAAGGTGAAGGGAAACTAAGTGTAGGCTCCACCTCTGGCAATAAGAATAAGGGGTAAAGCCTGCAGACACCAGGGCTCACAACAAATTTCCCCATCTTCCCAACAGGCCAGTCCAACACTGATTCTTGTAACCCCATTATCCCCATGAAGAACTATGGAGATAGTACTGCAGACTTTAATCCCTACACAAGAGAAATAATATCTCCAGTGCTAGGGCTTTACTATGTGCCGAAAGTAGGGAGAAAGAACCAGTTTTCTTTGTGTTTCTGCTCTCTTTTCTTTTTATATAGACCCTGTAATCTACAGTAAGTTATTTTATGTGTTAATGATACCTGACGGGGGGTTTCAAAACTGCTGATCTATTGGCATTTTAAAACACACCAGACCCTAAACTTGTCAAACTTTGCAGTAGATGGTCTAAAACTGCAAGAGACCACATTGTGTAGCATTGATGTCAGCCAGAACATCAAACCTCAAACCCAGGTCTTATAAATCCTAGCTAGAATTGGATGTAAGCAACAGAAATATGTGTAGTTAATTTGCATTTAGTCAGTGTCACTGGTTGGTTGCTGGTGGTGTAATAAATTATAGAATTATTATTTATTTTCATTCTATAAGGGCTATAGATCAGATTCAAAGCGTTATCTTATTTATTCGCAGATTTTAACATGCATCTCTATGGGGTGCGCATAAAAAATCCACATCACAACCTTCCCTGGCAGTGAGTTCCATATCTTTACTGCCCTTACTGTAAAGAACCCTTTCCTTTGCTGGCTATGACACTTCCTCTCCTCTAAGCTTAGGGCCGGATCCACAGTTAGGAACGTCAGGCAAATTCCGCATCCAAGATGTAGAATTCGGCTGACATAATGGCAATGCGCATGCTAGATGTTCCATGTCGGATCTCCGCAAAGTTTCGTATGTGTGGAGATCCATCGGACAGGGCAGTGCATCCCCTCCACCCACCTAACTTCTGTAACTTCTTCATTTAACAGTGTGGATGGGAATATGTGGCTACGAGTTGATCAGTGGTCAAACGGAGCGCTGATCCGCTTGTGTGACTTGTGGCCGGCTTATGGCAGGGTGACTCACAAAATCTCAGCATGAGAAAGAGAAGTGAGAGTTGTGTGCGGACTGACAGACCTCCGCACATACGGAAAAGCGTGTGGGGTCTAGATCTGGTCCTGAGATGGTGACCGCATTTCCTGTGCACAGTCCTTGGGGTAAAGAGTTCCCATGAAAGTTCTCTGTATCGACCCTTAATGTATTTGTATATAGTGATCATATCTGCTCTTAGACGTCTCTATTCTAAAGTAAATATGCCTAAACTGGCCAGCCTTTACTCGTAGCTCAGAGACTTCATACCGTTTATCAACTGCCCTTCTCTGAACCTTTTCTGATTCCGAAATGTCTGGATTGGTGCCCAGAACGGATGTGGTTTGACAGCAGCTAAATGTAGACTCCGTTGTACTCTCTGTTGTAGAAAGTGGCGGTGATATCGACTCCTGGAGTCGTGATGAGTGCTGAAAGGTAAGTGTTTCTAGCTAACCCTACCCTCAACCATAACCGTCCATGCCCCACAGCCTAACCCTAACCCTCCATACCCTGCAACCTAATCCTATTCTACCCCTTAAACCCTAACCCATGTCCGCCGCAGCTGCTGCAGCCTAACCCTTTCCAATCACCCGCTGCAACCCCGCAGCCTGTAGATAGTGGGGACTGGGAAATAGGTTCCTGTTCCCAATATTAATATTCTATTTTCATTTGGTTTCGAACAATGTTACAGCTGGCGTGTGTATCATTTTCAAAACAGGACCGGCCGAAACGGCAACTTCAGAACTGTACTCAGCATTCAAGATGAGGCTTTTCCAATCATTTGTATCGTGGCAAAATTACTCAGTTGTCCGTTGTTTCTATGGGCCTGATCCAGACCTACGCCGATGCGCTGTGCTTACTAAAGCACAGCGTATCGACGTTCTCTTTCCCCGAAACTCCCCCTGTGCGTGCGTATGGCCCCTTCCTTACGCCGGATGAAGGCTACCCTAACTTCAGCCGTGTAAGGAAGGGGCCATACGCTCGCACAGGAGCGTATGGCCGCTTAGACCGCCCTCCCACCCTCATTTAACTACCTCCCCACCCTCATTAAACTAGATCCCCCCGCCCACCTACACTAACCTGAATGTAGGGACGCTGGGGAACGTCCCCTCCAGCGTCCCAACGGCGCTGCTACAGACGGCTTTTCAGCTTTTCAGACGATCTTACGCTTATGCCCGCCGTCCTAGCGACGGCGGGTGTAGGTCTGGATCATGCCCTAAGCCCTTTATATGCATGCTAACACTTATTGGCCCATGCAGCTTCTGTTTCAAATTGAGCACTATATCTAAGTCCTTCTCCATTAACGATTCCCCTACATTTATCACATTTCATTTACAGATTACACGCTTGTTTTTGATCCCTGAATGTGGTGATTAGTGGTTTTTGCAAAGTCTAAGTTTAAAATAGATAGTGCCGCATTGTGACATATCATACCTGCCTACTCTTATAAATGGTCACAGATCCATAGAGTTCCAGGTCTGGATTCACAGTTACGTAGTTTTCATCTTACGTACGTTGGTTTAAGAATTGAGCTACTAAGCATGTGTAGTAGCTTATTTACGCTATCTACATACCATTTCTGTAAAAGGCCGCGCTCAGGTATGATGATAAAGCAGATATACATATCCTATTGAATGAGCTGTAAGTAGGGCAAATGAATAAATGTCTGGCAGCTGTCCCTTTAAGGTGGACTAGCTCCCTCTCTGTAGCACTTCGCCCCAAACCTGGGCAGAGAGATCACCTGAATAGTCAGCCCTAAGTATAACACACAGCTCTGCAATACCACCGGATTATGTCAGCAGGAGATCCCAATGGCTTCCTAGTGCACTCAGGAGCCGAGATCTATGGAGTCCCTATATAGGATATGTATATCTGACTTATCATCATACCTGAGTTTTTCCCCACTGTTTATATTCTCTACACCTATGTTATTCAGTGTTTGCATATCACAGGATATTATCTGTGATGTATAAAGTGTATTATATGTGGATTGTTTTTGGGTAATTTTAGGATAGCATAATGTGAGGCTGCCCAGGAATGGGTGAAATGCTACCGTGAGGCAGCTAGTCGTTTGTTACAAGGACAGCCGACGCACACAGATTAGACAGTCCCATTTATTTATTTGTTGTTACATCTGTTCCTGGAATATTGTTCACACTGTCTGCTCGAGTGGTGTTAATATTTAGTAATTTATATCTATCCTATCCTAATACCTATGGATTTCATGGCATATTGGGATGATTTTTCTGATGAATTTAAGATATTCAGGAGTTACTTTACATCTCTATATTTTCGTTTAGTGGTTTTGGTTTTTAAGGGTGTCTTTGTGGCCATGTTTTTTAAATTTTAATTGTGTTATTTGTATCTTTGAATTATGTCCTTATTGTGCTGTGCACCATAAAAAGCCTGTATGTTGGTCTCTCTTGACTAACCCTATTGGAATACGAAGTCTAGATACAGACCTAATGAAGAACATTTATGAATCTATTTCAATAAGGCAGTGGGTGTAAAAGAGTTTGCTGCCCATAGCGACTACCTACATTCTGAGTCCAGCTTAGAATATTCAATAAAACACTGGCTGATTACCTTGGGTTATTGAGCGTGTTCTTCGCTGTTACCTACTGAATACATTTCAGAAGTTTCTCACAATAAATCCTCCTGCACATTGTGGACAGCCACAAATACCAGGGTTCAGGAGAGAGAAGATGCCATGACGTGTCTTTCTTTCACAGCAATAATACCCAACACCATGACCAGCTGGAATATCATCTATTAAGTCAATAAATATCACATTCTTATGAATGGGGTAGATCCAGAACTAAGTACGCTAGCTGGAGATGTAAAAACGCTATTTGGTATGCACTGTGCATGCACGTGGCAGATGTTACGCCACATAAATCTGAACGTACGTACTAGCCTAGTATCAACAGCGTAACTATGAACTATGAAGGGGCGTGGCAGCCATTCCAAACCCATAATTATGCTTCGGAGGTGGGGTGAAGCATTTAAATCATACAGTATGGGCGTGCTTAGACACCTACGTACGTGAAGGCTTTACATACATCAGTAGTTACGCTTTGAAAAGTTAAGGTAGGGTTTGGGAATCATAAAACGGCCAACGTACATAAGAGCGAGGGGAGTGCATAGAAAATACAATACGCAATGAAACGGAATGGGAATGTAGGTCTGGATCTGGCCCATTGTGGGATTGTTGACTTTGAATGTAGAGTTGAGTAAACACTTATTCAGTCCGACTTCCTGCTGGCCCTACACTGGATCAGTGTGTGTGTGTTTGCTTACACAACTGTTTCTAACATTCAGTTACGGTTGCCCAGTCGGTAATATTAGTTTTTAACCTACTTAAAGTTTTTCGGCAGTACGATGGCTCAGTGAGTATCACTTGTGTCTCACAGCACTGAGGTCATGAGTTCGATTATCTGTGTGGGGTTTATATGCTCTCCCTGTGTCTGCGTAAGTTTCCTCCCATATACCAAAGACATGCTGGTAGGTTAATTGGCTGCAGAATAAATTAATTCTAGAGTATATGGGCCTGATCCAGACTTCTGCCGCCCACTGTATTTACAGCGGGCGGATGCGTAAGATCGGCATATCTGACAATCTGCACATGCGCCAGGCAGATGTTGCCCGGCGTAGTTAGGGAAACCCGTTCCTTAGGATCGGGTGTCCCTAACTGTTGCGTAGTTACGGCAAGGGAGGCGTTCCTCGCTGTAACTACGCAACAGTTAGGCAAGGAAGGTGGGGGGAGATAAGCTAATGAGGGCGGGAGGGTGGGTTAGGCCAGTTACGCTCCTGTGGCCGGCGTATTTACACACTGATACGCCGGTTGAAGTTAGGATAGGTTTAACAGTGTGTTAGGATAGATGTAACAGTGTGTAATTATGCCGGCCACAGGGGGAGTGTCGCACCCGCTAAGGGCTTCCAGCAAAGGTCTGGATCCTTGGGTGAGGATTGCTCCAGTCACCTCCCATCGCTTGTCATTGTTTTAGCTGCAGTGTTGGGAGGAGTCTCTTCTCTTGGAAGTTTTCTTAAAGCTGCTCAGACAGGAAGCTACCTCCTCTCTTTGGTTTTTCCCACCCTCCCTTTATTATTTGTTTGACGTTTAGTAAGTTTTAGGTGTTGTGTGGTGGTGGAAAGCACGTCTGATGATCATTATGGTAATGTTGGTGCAGCGGGGGGGTTTGTCTGATGAGGCACAATTGATAATGTTACCCAGTTGTTGAATTTGTCTGGCCTGAGTCTCGGCTGCTGAATTTGTTACCTTTTACCTCTGTTACCTGTATTTATTGTTACCTGCTTTCTCTGGTTCCCATAAATTTAATTAATTCCTTTAAATTATCCACTTTGGATCCCAAATTTTATATATAGATTAAATAAAGAACATAAAAGTTTGATAATAAATGATATTTATTGTGTTGGGTTCAATTCCGATCTATAGACCGGATCCAGATTTAATATCGTCAGGTGATTTACGCACGCAAGGCATGCGCCCTCCAGATGTTAAGCTAGGATTACTATAGTAATCCTAGCGTTTAAAGAATCGGACGGAACTTTGTTCGCACGACAGAGGGGAGTGACAGGGGGTGTGCACTCCCCTCTGTCTCGCGGAATTTCAGACCCCCGCACGCACGGAAAGCACGCAGGGGTCTGGATCCGGTCCTATATCTGGATCCAGTCCAAGGAGCCCAAGTTTTTATACAGTAGTTGGCATACACCACCCCAATGCTTTCAAGAAATATATTTAAATCAGCTGTAATGTGAATAAAATGATACAGACAGTCGAAAGCTTATTTGTGGCTGTCTCTATTTAGAAAATATGGCTTTTTAGAAAGTTTTACTAATGAATGGGTAAGTATACCAAATTTATTTTTCACCATACTTATCCAGTCATTAATTCGGGAACTGCCGCCACAGACCCACTGCATCGGACAGGGGAGTCTATGGGGAGTTTTAGGGTCAGGTTGCGGGTAGGAGAATCTTAGGGTTAGGCTGTGGGGAAGGGAGTCTTAGGGTCAGGCTGTGGGGAAGGGAGTGTTAGGGACAGGCTGCGGGGAAGGGGAGTGTTAGAGTCAGGCTACGGGGAAGGGATATGGGTGTTGGTTACATAAATACTTACCTTTCTCTGCTGCATCTTCATCCTTTTGATGATTGATTGCTTCTCCTCGGCGAGGCAGAAGCAATTGATTTGACAGCCAGTTCGGAAATGGCTGGTATAAAATGGCCCTTTCGAAAAAGAACCATTCTAGCCGCAGATCCACACCCTTTTATGGGTAACCTAGAGTGCATACATGGTGATGCCTTATGTCTGCATATGTGTCAATATTGTATTTAAAATGGGTCATTGTTGTCAAATATTTTTATTGAAACATATGATGGAATTCAGAACTATAATCTCTGTGTTATGACTAATGCTAAAGCTGACCTACAGAAATGTGAAGTGTAATTATGCATATTGTGTAATGTGTGTATTGTGTATAAGTCATCTATTATTTACTATGGTAATTTACACTGTATCTGATGTAACCTTCCTTTCATACAAGAGTTATGAAAAGCTATTTACTGTTAAATATAATAAACATTATTTCTATTCTGACTAAATACTCTCTGGCTCAGCCTTGGGAAATCTTATGAAATATCACTCACAGGATAAATTAAAGGCTGGCATTTTGTTTCCCCCCAAAATGATTAGATTAATTTCTTACAATAACCACAAGAGGCAACTGGGACAAAGATGCCCTTATTTATCCACCACTGGGAGGTCCCCAATTCTAAAATAATGACTCAGGGAAGTTCCCACTACCTCATAGCAGACCTGTTACAGAGAATGTCGCGTAGTGTACAGGTCTGTACAGAGAGCCACAATCATCACAGGCTGCATGTTCTATACAACCCACATTGACAGTGAGACAGATGCATTGCAGAATAAAACATTTAACATGTATTGATACATAGGAAATTGTTACAGTGTATAGTCTCCCTTCTTATAGGTTAAACTGTGTGTTATTTCCAAGTGCATATTCTGTATTGCATCTCCTCTGGTAAAATAATGATATGTGTTGGTCTTATATCTGTTTTTGATGCATTTTTCATATAGGTTATTTTTATTCCAATGTGTATTGTACATTATTGTTTATTTTGTATTCATTCTGTTTTTCTATATTGTGGATCGTTCTTCACACAATGTTTATGATTATCATGTGGCATTGTATTATTCTACATAATAATAATAACAACAATAACAATAATAATAGCAATGAATAATAATAAGGAATAATAATAATAACAAATAATAATAATAGCATTAAAATTATTACTAATGATAATTTAATTATATGGTGTCACATGAAGGTCATAGTGTTGTGGCATGAAGATTTCACAATGTACAAATTCGGAAGTAATAAAATAAACCAACCACCAATCTACAATACACATAGCAACACAACTGCCTAATATGTAAAACACATCATAAAACAGATTTAATACAAATACAATAATAATAATAAAAATAACAATAATAATATTAATTGGTAACACATAATTGACTATACCAGAATATATGTATAGTGGCCCGGATTCACACAACCGGACGTGTTGCACCTACGTCCGTATTTTACCATTAGTTACTACTGCGCATGCAGGACTTTGAGAAAGGACCCAGGGAGGGTCTGAAACGCGTAAGTCAGCGGCACCCAGGACCAGGGGATACTTACCAGGACAGCAGGAACGGACTTCTTTGGGAAGCTTATCCTTCGGTACTACTGACATCAGGGCATAGCCCCATCTCTCCTCCTGTTTTTTTCATCTACTCCTGGTATGAACTCCTGCTCCTCCTTTTATGTTTTTATTATTGTGGACTTGTATTAATAAATAGTTTTGTTGTATTTTGTCTCCTCCATATATTCCCCTATTGGGGGTAAGGTGACATCTCAAGCATCAAGTCTACTTCATCTACCATTGGACTTATTCATTTGTTTATTACACATATTGGGCCTGATCCAGACCTACGCCGATGCGCTGTGCTTACTAAAGCACAGCGTATCAGCGTTTACTTACCCTGACACTCCCCCTGTGCGGGCGTATGGCCCCTTCTTTACGCCGGCTGAAGGCTACCCTAGCTTCAGCCTGCGTAAGGAAGGGACCATACGCTCGCACAGGAGCGTATGGCCGCTTAGCCTGCCCTCCTACCCTCATTTAACTACCTCCCCCCGC
>WWET01000144.1:706442-726384 GCA_011038615.1 Limnodynastes dumerilii | reverse complement strand
AGCGGGGAGGGTGGGGAGACCATTCTCTGTGTGTAAGTTTCCTTCTTATGCACAGTAAGATAAGGAATCCCTATAACACTCTTAAGTGCCATTAGGTACCTAAAAACGGGGGATGGCTTTGAGGCAGTACAAACGAGTTAGGTGCAGATCTGTCTGCACCTAACTCACTGTTAACCTTGAATCAGGCCCCAATCTCAAAGTGCTGACATGGCTTCCACACCATGCTTAATGATTGGCAAAAATAAATAATTTAAAATCCTTTGCCCCTCATCCCACCAATATTTACACTCTTATTCATCTACAAAGGAATTATTTTGAATATCCAAGCTCCAGCCCCCCCTCAAGGATCTTGTGTTGATGCCTTCTAAAGGCAAGCTACAATAGACTGCAGCGGTGGCTCAGGCACTGGGTTTTGTATACTGTGAATATCAGCTTTTCCTATTGAGCAGCTCTAGATCATTAATGTCCCTCATCCACCCAGTTCTGTTTTCTCCTGGTAATAGCAAAGCACAGGATGGCTGTCTGTGCAGTTCTCTGGGCTCACCAGACAATGGATGCATTTTCTATTAGTGTGTTAGGATGAGTCACATCTGCCGTATATTCCTTATAGTTTAACGGTCACTAATAAATAAATCCTTGAGAGATAGCAGTGTTGTTGTCTTCACACTGCAGGGAAGCACAGTATCCTCTGTACTTTACTGTGTATAGGGATATAAAAAGAGCTAACAATATATTGCCACAGAGAGGATAAAACTACAAACAAATAAAACCAGCACTGGCATAAAAAATGATTCAAATGCTGTGTAAATGAATATTATGTATGAAACAACTTGAGAGTTTATGGTTAATTAAAGCATTCATTATTTATTCATTTATTTATTTAAGTATATTGTAGCGGAAATGACAAAAGTGACTTCCAGCTTGACTTGACTTGATTTAATAAAAAGTACTATGTGGGTCAATTACCCTTTTTAATGCAAAGAAATGAAAGGTAATGTCACAGCAGATTATATAACCGCATTCTCACCTTTATTTGATCTGCATCAGATCCCATAAATAGTCTAAACTATGGGCCCTATTTACCATGTTTTTTTTTTTTCCTTTGGGGATCGATGCTGCTGCAGGCTCGCTTGTGCTCGTGGCGAGCCTGGCAGCTTCCCCTTTAAAATTTACTAAAACTCACCCCTCCGCCGAGGTCCCTCGAAGTCCTGTGATGTGCTCTGCCCGCATCGCAGGCCACTTCATATCGAACACCAGACAGGTGAGTTTTATCTTTTTTAATCTTGTTTAATGTTTTTTATGTTTTCCTTATGTTTTTAGGTTAAAAAAAAAAAACACACTTTTTTATTTTACTTTGTTTTTTTAATGACCGCATCCTCCTTTATGCCAGCGGTCTCCCCATACATGCCCCACTTTTCCTCCCCCTAATAACAGTTATTAGGGGGAGGAAAAGAGGGGAATATGGGGAGATCGCTGGTATGAAGTCACTAACGCCATCCTGAGATGGCATTATTTTTACCTTTGGTGCCGAATGTTAATTTCAGCACCGAGGGATAGTAAATTGCAATTAGTGCTGGCACCCGTTAAGATCAAAGGGCCAGCAAAGACTTAGGAAGTGTGTATGCATCACCATGGAAACAGCAGATTTCCATAGCGAATGCAGCTTAGTAAATTGTACAAAGTAAATTTCCAGGTGATAATGAACGTTTTAGTGTTAAAACAGGCATTATCACCTGAAAATGAAATTAGTAAATAGAGCCCTAATTATATGGAAGAAGCCCCAAGGCCTTACTTGTTAATAGACATGACGGTCAAGTTCCATACACTTAACGTTCTGACGAACTCTTGTTCGACGATTCTGCTGTGATGTCTGCTCGACACTTCCAGACTCGACTGCGATGGGTGAGTACTATACTTTATCTTCGGATTAAGGTTAGGGTTAGTGTTAGACTTAGGGTTAGGGTGAGACTGCAGTTAGTGTTATGGTTAGGCAACAGCAGAGATTAGTGTTAGTTTAGGACTTTTAAGTGTGGGAAAAAATAAGGTACTTAGTGTTGTGAGGAAAACAACCCTGTTGAGTTTATTTGTATTTAAACATTGAATAGCCAATCAGAGCTGGAGAGCCTCCCAGCTCTAACTGGTCTGAGTCCTGGCTATTAGGCACCAGCTGAGCCCTATTAATCATGCTATCATCTGGAGCAGAAGCTCTGGCTGTGCTGTTTACACAGCAACCTGGCTGCTTAGCACCAACCATGATTGCTGTCATCCAGCTATCTGACAGAGCAGCTTCCTGGCTGCCTAGCAACAACAAAGGTCTGCTTGAGCAGCCAGAAGAGAAAGAGTTCATGCTACTACAAATATCACATCCACACGTAACAATAGACTTCTGTCATGTAGATTTTTCTGATTTTGTCTAGTGGGCACTTTTTATTGCAGAAGGAAGAAAAGTGTGACCTAAAATTCTGAAATTCATAAGGACATTGGAAGACCACCTAGAGGCCTTGCAGAGATCCCATTTAAATAATGTGGGTGGGGATTTGGCCATCTACACACCCCACTCCATAAGTTGTAAGGCAGGGTCTATCTGTTGGAATTACACTTAAGCACGGTGCGGTCCTGGTGTAAACAGGTCATTGTGACTCCCCTGTTTGTCATGGTAAGATAAATTCTTATCTCCATTGTTTAAATTGATAATGATTGAAAGATAATAAATAATTTTTATTCAATTTACGTCACGTAAAAAAATGAATTCACAAAATGAAGTACAATAAAAGTTACAATTAATAAATACATTCCAATGTTAATCTCTAATGCCTTAGATTTTTCAATGCTGTGCTTAAATAAAGGTTAGGTGACTAAACATTTATTACCGACTCGAGACTACGTGTAGCAATGTTGAATTGCATTTTGAACTAAGCTGGCTTTCTTCAGGTGTAACTGATAAGAGAGAATTTGGTTTGGCAAATTTGTGCATTTGTAATATAAACACTCACACTTCAACTACCACTAGCCATTGGCTACCTCAAGATTACGGACAGAAATTCCCAAAAGTACGGTAATTTAGATGGGAGAAGAAAAAACTAATTAGAGAGGGATGCCCACTTGTCTACTCAACACAGCCCAATGGAAGTGTCGTTGCTCTCTCGCTCGGATCAGGCATATGACAGCACCAATCAACTAACAAACTGAGCAAAATTTGGAGGCCTGGCCTTAAAAAATGATTAGGAATCTAATCCAGAATTCTAAAATGTGGACATATTACGCATTCTATGTTTAAATACTTTCCAACAGCAGGGCATGTACGCATGGTGACCCTGATTCACACCTAAGAAACTCTGGCTTCTTAGGTGCGTCATTTTGAGAACTAGTAGTATATTTACGCAAGCTACGTCCCAGTTAGGCACATAGATTGACTCAGTGTGGTCTCTGAAGACCGCACGGAGTAGTTTAATAAGAAGGAGGCGGGCTAATGCTGCCTTGGGGAGTGTTTAGGTAGAAGTGGGAGGGGGGAGGGATTTAGATTAGCCGGGGAGGGCGAGGAGAGGCATTGTCCCTCTGTAATTTCCCTCTTAAGAAGGGTACCTAAAAACAGGTTAGGGGCAGTTCTGTCCACACCTTACTCACTCCTAAGTGTGGATCCTGTCCGGTGTTAGTGGGGCCATATGCAATTCTTATCTAAGTTCTGGCCCCATTTTCTGTCGGGTTGGTGTGTAAAATTTAAAGCTGGGTCCAGGGTACAGAAGGACTTAGCTAAGGATGGAGTTCCGACCGGTCCTTGATATGGCACAAGGTTCCAGTTTCGCTTATGTAACGTTTCGCTGTGGTGAGAGAGCTATAGCTTGCTTTAGAACTAATCTTCATATACTCATTATTTAGCTTTTTTTCACAGCATTAAAAGTTATCCTGAGACTCCATTAAGCCCAAATCTGCAATACTAGAATTCCAGAGAGACGTTTCCATCCAAGCAGCGGTAATGCATTGCGGCTTCCTCCACTGTTAGACAACCAGCTGTCATTGGTGCCTCAGGGTTTATAAACATAAGATAAAGATTCACTTTAGCATTTTCCTTTGATTTCGAAATAACCTATTTTATGTTGGGAGTCGGCGCGATATAATGTATATAAACCATTGTTTAAGTAGCACATTTTAATAACAAAGTAGCGGAAGAATTTGATCTATTTGATTTCCTTTGGTCTTTTCTAGGAAAGTCTATTAACATGTTTCATTACATTTTCCTTGGCCATAGGGATGCATTTGCTTCTCACACTGTAAAGCTGTGTTCGGTAAATTTCACTAATACCTCTTATCTTATACTTCAATGATACCAGCCTGGGGCCATTTCCTTTTGCTTGCCTGTAACAGACACAAAGGAATAATTCCAGTTTACTTCAGATAACTCTGGATTCTTGAATTTTAAGGGACAAAATGGAAAGCAGATGATTAAAAAAAGGAACTTGGTATAAAACGAATGTGGCTTTAAAGCAAGACAGGAATTAGAACGTGCCTTCAGGGTCTGGCAATAATAAAAAGCAGACAGACGTAACACTTAACACACTTGGGGCAATACTTATTTTACTACAAATATACATAATATTCTGCGTTAAGTATAATCCATTGCTGGACATTCCTAGCCTGGATCTTTATCCTATGCTTTGCAAATTGAATATATACAAAACAGATGTTGCAAGGGGTACAGCTGACAGGGCTCTGACCAAAGGATCTACTATCTATCTATCTATCTATCTATCTATCTATCTATCTATCTATCTATCTATCTATCTATCTATCTATCTATCATATAATATCCATGTCTGTAGGTGACAGGTACATAATATCCAGTTGTTGCTATTCTATTATTACTAATCATTTCACACTCTGTATATAAGGACAATCTTATTGTTCTGCAGCTCTGTTCATGCTGTCACACGCCTGCTAGCCTAGTTTCCCTGTAACTTTGCTTGTCATTGGACACGATGATCCTGGGATCATTTTGTACTGTCGGTAGAATAACATTGAGGATATAGTCTGTCCCTTGGTATCTGTTTCCTAATGGCATCATTTTTAACATTGTTTTCACACTGCAGTCACACTGCTATAATATTGTTATGTCCTTCTTCACAACAATGGCACTTTAAAATGCCGAGCGCACTAGGAAATAGCTTTTCAGGCTTAAAACTCTGCATACAAATTGATGCCATTTGCAAGGTCCACTACACCCAGGTATTACGTGCCACAGTAATATGATATCTGATCTGTGTTGGCGTGAAAGTGGGCTGAAGCTGCATTGTTTGTTCTGGAATGAGGCAGAGATGGTCTAAGTTTAGAACTAACTAGCATTGTTTCAATACATTTTTCTTCATTATCAGAACCTGTCAAACCTTTCAACTCGAGAGACGGCAATCAGCGGATCAGACAACTGCTATCACACTCTGTCATGTGTACTGTAATATAATAAGCACATTATCCAGAAGGACATGGATATATCATTTTCGTGCCTTGAGACAGATGCTTTGGTCTTTACTTTAAGGACCAGATCCAGACCTGTGGTTGGAGGTTTGATGCTGGATTCCAGCTGCATTCTAAACCCCGCCTTCAGAAATTGTGGGGCCTGGGGCACATCAACAGGTCCCGCCCCCCACGTGTCTTCACATAGGGGGCGGGACACTAGGGACGTGCATTTATAGTGGGCTGGTGCGCAGGGAGGTTGCATTGGCCTGCTAATGTGCAACTCTCAGCAGTAAGTATTGGCAGTAGGATGCCACCAATACCTGCGGCTGAAGAGCAAAGGAAAGTATTGGTGTCCCATCAGGTTCAGGCCTGGGACAATAGTCCCGACTGCCACCCCTGATGGCGATCGTAAAACGTCCCCTTAGCGTAATTTAGGATTGGGTTCTAAGGACCTGATTCACAGTTAAGAATGATTTAGGTTCTTATACGCAACTAGTAGCAAGGCGACTCTCCAAACCCTAGTTTCAGCTTCTTAACCAACTTAAGAATGCCATAGAGCTTCTTTATCTTTAGGTTCTTAGTTGTGTGTGTAGGACGGCTATTTAGTTTCTGCCAGATTTTCTCATTTTAATGACTCCCTCCACCCAATCTTCTTATCTTCGTTCTTAAGTTTTGCCGGAACGCCCCTTCCTTCTTAAGTCACTAGGAACCTAGAAGAAATAGTTTCATAATGGTGATTCAGAGCTGTCCCATTCTTAAGTCTTACGTAAATTGCGTATATTAGGAATCTATGCATGCGCAGTATATCCCTTCTTAAATATACGCAAATAAAAAGGAGCATTTTCTTATCTGTGAATCAGGTCCTAAGTGTTTATAAAAGCCTTTAAAGTATAGGAAGATAATTCTCCCAATGCGCTTTTCAACGTTTTTTTTTTATGGATGGGCGCGATTGGTTGGAATGGCGGCACACCTCCTTGTGCCTCTGAGCAAGAGTAATGCAGACAGCCATTTAGGATAACGTTTTCTGTTTATTGACAACACCCTTCAAGGAAACATAGATGAGTTAATGGAGGTCAATTGTCAGTGCTTGTCCCAGACAGCATGTAATAATATATCTGCTTTCTTCCTTCAGTGACCAGGCTAAATTTTTGTGTTTGGCAAATCCATCTTGCCACTTCCCTCACGCTCAGGTAAGGCACAATTTAGCAAGGATTCGGTGTCAGATGTCCACGGCCACTGTGCCTACTCTACCTTAATTGCGCGTATCTCATCCCAACCATACAGCGTATCCTCAAACGTATGGAGTGCTGTCACGCCCCACAGACTTAAAGCTGATCGCTTGGAAATAAGATCTGTACGATCAGTGTTCTGATATGTAACTCCTGTTCTGAGCATGTACAGAACATGCGAAAAGCCGATATACGCACATGGCTTAAGTATATCGGCTGTAATACTAAGTCTGGATATTGGGGTATATCCAGACCTAAGTGCTTGTTACTTTTCATCAAGTAGCGAATTTACGCTAGCGTATTTTCTATGCATTCCCCTAGGCCCCCTCGCTCGTACATACTTTGGTCATTTTATGTTTCCCAAACCCTAACCTTTCAAAGTGTAAGTACGGACATACGTAATGGATTCAATTACATAACGGCCTAACCTGGCCCATACAGTACAATTTAAATGCCTCTCTCCACCCTACAAAGCGTATTTCCAGGTGTCGTATTGATGACCTGCCCCTTCATTCGTATTTACGCTGATGGTACGTACGATCAGAGTTATGCGGCGTAACATCTGCGCAGTACATACAAATAAGCAATTTTACATCAGCGGCTAGCGTAAAAACGCTAACATACTTAGGTGTGGATCTACCCCATTGTCCGTAAGTCTGGATCAGTCATAACTTTTCCTCTGTTGGATAGGATTTATCCTCAACGCTTTCATCTTTTTTAAGCTACATGTTCAAACTCTTTACAGTTCCTACCAGTGCTATTTATCATACAACGCACTGGGACGGAGTTCCGGCACCTTTTTTCGATGGATGTTCCAAATTTTAAAAGTTTTAAAAGTTTGAGCGGCAAAATCATTAAAAGGTGAATGCGGCTGCTTGTGTGTCGAGTCCGATGCTCCGTACTTCGTCTGCTCGCCTTGTGGCGCTGCATGGCTTGTGATTGGTTGTGTTGTTTTCTTACAAAAAAAGCACTGGTCCCTACAATTTGCAGTGGTTACACCCTTCTAAACCCTTTTCAGTGCTATTTAGCTACTCTTATGCACTAACTGGTCAGCTCTGAACAGGATTAGGCAACCTCTGTGGCCTCTTTACTCACAGCTTCTCCTCTAATTCATCCTCAACGCAGCTGTTTCTCTCATTTTCTTACAGCTTTATGAATCCCTTCCCCCATCACCAATACCTGATTGACTCACCTCACCTACAAAGGCTTCTCCACCATATATCCCCAAATGCATCTGCCTTCATTCTACCCCATCACTGTAACTACCCCCATCGGACGTTTTACCTCTCTCTGTAGGTTCAAATGTACTCTCAAATCCTGATTTGTTCATTAGAGCCTCAGTCCAGCGCCCAGCACAGTACAGGAGTGCCGTCATCCCCTGCAGACCATTGCACCAGCTGATGAATGAGCAGCCTGTCTATCCCGGGACCCGTTATCATCACCAGGGCCTGCCTTCTCCACACTGGGATCTCAGTGGACTGGGGTATTGACTTTCCGCCTATTATTCTGCTGATTTTATGTTCAATGTATTAATAAATAGTTTTTTCGATTGTATTACATATTGTTTGAGTACAAGAACATGGACACACTCCAAACACCAGGATCTTTTATTGGACTCTGTTAATTAAATGACTCAAGGATTATACTTACCTTTAGCGATACTGTCAACATTTCAGAAGTGTCCCAGTGGCGCTAGCTCCCTAATCCTGTTTAATACATTTTGCATTTTATCCCCTGGGATTTATTGGTGAATCCCTGGATGTGGAGGCCAGCAGCCTGGGTAAAATAGCGTAATTGCTGCCCTTATCTATTTTATATTTATGAGGCCACAAGTGACCATTCCCCGTTAAGGCAGAGCCTGGTTGTCAAAAGTCAGTACATATAAATGGGGGTTAAAATATGAATGCACAGATGTCTGGAGGGTGTCACCCAGTGCTTGAGAATCCATGGACATCATTTGGTTGGAGTTTCACATGCACGAATTCCTGATCCAGCTCAATAATAACAATAAAAGTATTATTGTGGACATAAAGGTTTCGGGTGTGGTTTGCCGGTACGATGTGTCCTATCCTATTCCGGTAGCAGAGCAGGGACAGCAGTCATTTTACAACTGCTAGAAATAAGACTGCGTGGATACAGCGACAGGTAAGATTTGGCTATAACCCTAACCCTCTCCTTCTATTAGCCTAACCTTCCCCTTTTATTAGTCTAACCTTAACCCTCCATGTGCTACAGCCTAACCTTCCCCTTTTATTAGTCTAACCTTAACCCTCCATGTCCCACAGCCTAACCCTAACCTTCTATGTCCCGCAGACAAACCTAACCTTCCCCTTCTATGATCCCTTCCCCCGCAGGCCGCCATAGCCTATTCCTGTTCCCTCCCCAGGGTTGGGGAGAGAACATTTTGCTATTGTGAAACAGTACTTTACCAAAGTAGGACTTTTTGCTATAAGCACCTGTTCCCAGTAAAAAAAATTGCAATATAAATATTTTTGACATTGATGAGGCCACAATTCAGCTGTTGCCTGTATCAGTATCAAAGGTTTCATTGCCCCAGAGTCTATTTATGGGGTACAGGCCTTAGAATACAAATCATTTACTCTACTCGTGTTTTTCAGACCACTGAGGAAAGGAGGTTATTTAACAAAGTCTAGAACATTATCACAAAACACTCATTACTATTCCGCTTCCAGCTTCCAGTGGTAGAATTTAATGGAGTCTCTTCCCAGTAATTACCACACACGGTACCGCACACAGCCCCCAGCATTTACTCCAGTTCCTCTGCAATGTTTGTGTGGGTGTAAGGAATGAGATGATGTTCTATAAGTCAGGAGACTGGGATAAGTATATCATTTTATTATAAAGCATGCTGAAAAATCCTTGATCGTAATGATAATCATCATCATCATATAAAAGCTGCCACACTCGATTTAATTAGAATTCGCATCCCGCAATAGACGGGAAAAAGCTTTCCCGTCTATTACGGTAGCTGATATTTATGCACACCTCTATGAGATGTGAGTAAAAAAATAATAATTGCATATACGCAATCTATATAACGAAACAATGGGCCTGATCCAGACCTACGGCCGCAAGCGATCGTACGCCGATTGAGAGCGAGAAATCGGGGAAAAAAACGCACTGTGCATGTGCAGTATGACAACTTCCGATAGTACGAAGGACATGAGCATACAGCGAGCGTATTTTCAGCGTATTTTTCGCCCAAGGGGCGTGCGTTTTGTACGACGATAGTCTGGACGCTCGAGTTAATACACAGAGGCGGGGATAGCCAATTAAATTGTACAGTATGGGCGTGCTAAGCCCAGTACGACCAGCGTATCGGTACGAAAATTCACATGTACGCTGGAAAAACTTAGGGTAGGGTTCAGCCGCCGTAAGTAGGTACAATCAACTGGAGTGTTATGGGCGTGAAAGTTTATACGCCCGGGCGAACATACGCTACGCTCGCGGGCGCTTGCGGTCGTAGGTCTGGATCAGGCCCAATATGTAGATTATGTAAATTAGTTACTACACATGCACAGTGGCTATTTTCGGCATCTGACGGACGTATTATGGGCGACGGACGTTGTTCTGGATCCAGCCCAAGATGGCATTGAGTGAGAGTGACCACTAAAGGGGAGATTCTGGGCCCCTCAGACTATTTGCTTCATTTTGGTTCAGCATTTATTTAGTATGGATTCATTACTGTATTAATATTCTGCTATTTGTTATTTTTATATTCATTTTTTATTACACACTTTACGCACATTGGTGTTGTTTGTGAATTATCAAATTTGGAAATTTGTGCAGATTCAATCACTTTTCCAGAATTTCTAACATGAAATAGCAGCACAGGATTGTGCGATGGGAATCGCTGACACCTTGCATGATGCTCTCTGGGACCCATAATGTGTGTATTGATTACTTGTCATTTAACTTATTAAAGTTCATTTGAAATTGAACCAACAATGACATAAAATTGATTTCCAAATGATTTTTATTTGCTCAACAATATGCAGAAGTGCAAGAAAAATATTGCTGTTATTTATGAATCATTAAAGTAAAAGATATTTCTGTAGATCCAGAGGAAGACGAGAAAACCCCAGGTGACGTTTCAGCCAATTCTGCATTATAGAGGGAAAAAAATCCTTCCTGACTCCTTGTATGGCAATCGCTTATCATCCGGGATATCTGGAATATAACTGCATATTGGTGTATATCATAATATAAGGAGGAAGGGGGGAAGGGACCCCTGCTCATAAGCAAAGGCCACCACCAGAAATTGTGGAGCATGGGACCCAGCGTTCCATCCCCTATGTTAGGACCTGTAGTCATGATTTACAGCAGAGCAATAGCTTACAGTCTATGGAGATGAATCCTGCCCATCAGAGCTTATATAGGATTCATCAGTACAGATATAGATCAGTACAGATACAGCTATTTCTTACACATACATTATCACAGAATTACAATAATATTATCCAGAGTTTGTACAAGTCTTTAAATATGTTAAGCGAAAAAGAAGTTAATATTCAGCAATATGGATAACTTGTCTCCATTAACGTTTGCCAGTGATAAAAACATTATCTGCACCACTGCAGCAGAACCAACGATATGTTTCCACTACAATACAGCAAATCTTCTTAAATATCTCTCCAAAGAGTTCTCCCAATGAGATGAATAAATGATAATGGGGGTATATTTATCAAACATTGAACAGGTGTTGCCTGTAGCAACCACTCAGATTGTAGCTATCATTTACCCAGTAAAACTTTATAAAATTAACTCAAATCTGATTGGTTGCCAGGGGAAACACCTCTTCTTTCCTATTTGTTATAGATATCGTAGAATTATGCAGATACATGGCTAGTGGATGTGAGGGTAATCCTTTTTTATATTATTCAGATGTTCCCTCCATCTTTCTTTTAATTTTCTTGTTGTCCTTTCTATATATAATTAAGTATAAGAACATTCAATTATATAGATGCAGTTCTTTGTATCACAGGTAATAAAATCCTTTATTTTTTATTCTTTCTTGGTTTTCAGATTATAATATGAAGTAATTTTTCCAGCTTTACATTTCTACAAGCTACACAATTTCCACATCAGAAAAACCCTTTACTAAGAATAGATGTTTCCTTTTTTTTTTTTCTTTAAATGCTGCTTACTACTTCATTTTTAATATTCTTAGTTCTCGGATATATGAACTTGGGGTTTCTTCTATCACAACTTCCTGGTCCTTATCATTTTTCAAGAGGTTCCAGTTTTTTTTTTACAATATTTTCTATTTGTCAATAATTATTAAGGAACTGGGTTATGAATGGTACTTTGTTCTTCCTTTTTTCCCCTTTATTTTTCTTCTCTTTCTTCTCTTTTAACAAGGTTTTTCTCGTCTTCTTTTGTGCTTTTACCATTGCTTCTTTAATTTTTTAATGAGTTGTATAAATTGTTGCTTCATTTCTAACCCTTGACTCTGAAATACCTCTTCCTCCATGCAGTTTCTCCTGATCCTTATAAATCTTTATAACTTAATGGGACCGAATTTAACCATCTTTGATGGTGGCTGCTTTCCCTTGGTATAAAAGAATTAGAGTCCGTTGGATTCCTGTAAGTTTTGTTTTTTAAACCATCTTTATCTTTAGATATGATGAGGTCTAGGAACTCAACTTAATTTGATATAAACATTATTGGAATGTAGATATTTACAAAATTCTTCGAGATCTTTCCTGGTTCCGTCCCATATCATAACATCATCTATATACCTTTTTATATGGCTCAAGATATTTCCTCACTAAAGGGTGTAACAGGACATATTGCTCCTCCAACCGCAACATTAAAATGTTGGTGTAGCAAGGGGCGAGTTTTGTTCCCATCGCCGTTCTCATCTTTTGAAGGAAGAAGTCCTTATTGAAATGAAAGTAATTATTTTGTAATATAAATCGGATCCCCTATCTTTGTCTAGCTTCCATATGTGCCCCTTATATGTGTTTAGCTTCCACTTGTGCCCTTTATATATGAACAACTTTTTTTTTAATTAAAGCTCACTTACCTTTACCTTCTCCCTCTTGCTCCTTTCTCTGCGGTGCAGTGCTTGATTCACCTAAACTGTACTGGATATACAGGGCTCCTATGGCATACAACACTTATAATGCCATCGAATCGGAAGTCTGGATTGGTTGACTGTAAGAATCCTAGCCTATACTATACATTTTATTACTAAACCCCTCCCACTTGAAAGTGTAACTGCCCCCCATTGGAAGCTGTCAAAAGAAGTCGGGATCCAGCAGATGTGCATGTGCACTTTCTCATATTGCAAAAATAGAGATTTTTCAACATAACCACACAGAAAACAAGCAGTTATCAAATGGCAATATTCTTAAGCATGATGCAGTCACATATCAGATACTTAGCAATTCAACAGATGGGGATCAACGCTGCTGCATCACAGGAGGTAGATCTACTGTAACACTTAATTAGCGCCTAAGCAATCGACAGGGACACCGACAGGGCCAAATTAACAATGGGGCTAATAGGACTACCGCCCCAGGCCTCCATCTGAAAATAGTCCCCCACACTGCATATTTCCAGGCCTTGAACTGCTTTGTATAAGTATGACATCCACCTTCAAAGCATAGTGTGGTCCCTTGATAATTTTCAGCCCCAGGCCTACTTGGCCTCCAATCTGACCTTGGACAGCGATCACCTGAATTATGGATAGGGTTAGGGATTAGTTTCACGGTTAGAGTTAGGGTTAGGTTAGGGGATAGGATTAGGATGCCGTTAGGGTTAGGCTGCAGAGAGGGGACGGTTAGGGCTAGGCTGGGTTGAGGAGGTGGTTAAGGTAAGGCTGCCATGAGGGAATGGTTAGGGTTAGGCTCTGGTGAGGGAATGGTTAAGGTTGGGCTACGAAGAGGCGAAGGTTAGAGCTAGGCAGTGGTGAGGTTTCAGTTAAGGTTAAGCAGCCATGAGGGAATGGTTAGGGTTAGGATGCAGAGAGGGAACGGTTAGGGTTAATAATGTTATCATATTGATAACACTAAGGGCGGTATAATAATACTGTTGTACTTAATGAGTTATTTTATTACACATTCATACACTGTCAACCTAACTCAACCTTGATGAGTGAATGAATGTCAAACAAATGACTGTAGATTTTACCCTTCTTAACCATAGACGTTCATTGCCTTAAGGTTCAAGTGAATCATTCTGCCCCGGGAAAGCCCTATACAAAACTGTTTAATAATGAGCTCTCGCTTTCTACACATAATCAGTGTGGGTGTAATATCATTTTATAACACCTAATCTATACACAGTCTGCAGCATAGAAGCAGCTACACGGCTCCTGTACTGTCCTCACATTGCAGATCCAAAATACCATATTTTTATGGATGGCTTTCAAGGACAAACAGCCACTATTGAGAAACAAGGCCGCTGCCTCCCTCCTCCCGAATCATTTCCTGCTGGCTGCGGCCCTCTCTCTGACAAGTATTCATTTGTTCAGTGCAGGTTTTGAAGACTTTATTTGGCAGTCGCCCAAATTGAAATAATTACACAAAATTTTGGCTGCAATCACTTCTGTTGCAATCCTCCAGATACAGTTAGTACTGATTTAGTTAGCACACGAGGAGCAGAGACACTAACAGATGTTCAGCGGGCTCCTAATGTAGAGAATCCATAGTACATACGGAACATAAAAGTGACAAGTCCCGCAATAACCTCATGCTCTGCGCTATTTACATCCACTCTATCACATCCATGGGAAAAAGACATCATCTTATTTCCAAAATACTAAAAGGAAAGCCATAATGTTACCAATACATCCAATAGTTGGGAGGAGTAATGCAGCACCTTGTGAGATGATGAATGAGTGATCTGGAGTCTTCGTGGAATAAAGCTTTTTTGGCTGTCACTGTTACACTTAACAGAAAAAAAGTGAAATGAAAAAAAAAAACAATAAAAAGAATTTAATTGTATTAAAAATCTAAATTGCCTAGAGGTTAATTAGGACATATTTTTTTTGTCCCTTAATCAGGGGTGTAGCTGCAAGGGGTGTGGCTGTTACAGGGCCCAGAGGAGGGGGAGGAGTGTTGTGTTGGCCACTCCCCCTGCACTGTAAGCAAGATATCAGAGGCTGACAGCTTAAAGCATCAATGGCACTCCATGTATAAGTTAGTGTCCTAACCATAACCCTTACTGTGCCACAGCCTAACCTTAACTCTTCCGTCTCTGAAGCCTAACCCTAACCAGAATGCTGCCTTATTGAAATAAGAACATTCGATCTCGTACCCATTCTGGGATGGAAATATTGTTTAGTAAAAGCTGTTGACTGTATCAGTGTCGGAAATGGAATTGCCGCGGTGACAGCGATATCCTTTTAAATATTACTGACATGACTGGCAATGAGAAATCAGAAATCAGAAAAGTTTCCTGCTCTGACGGCTGTCTATGGCAAGTATTCAGTGTGCCGCAGAGATGGTGGGCCGTATTCAGAGATCCTTTTTTTTTCCGTTTTCCGTGCGTATTTTTAAGTATGTTTCAACTGCGCTTGTGATGTAACTCTTTATACGCAGTTCACGTAGACTATATGCGCTGAAGTGCCTCACGGACGGACTTGTGAATCGGACGTGGGTAAATACGCACGGAGGAATTTACATAGAAATGGGCGGGGCGGGGCATTTAAATGAAGGGAAGTGGGCACGGATTAGTAAGGGGAGTGACTGGGGTTTTGGTGGGTGTTACTGGCGTATATTTGCGGACCGATCGCCAGGCGGATCTCTGAATTCGGCCCGGTGTTGGGATCTGCAGATAAGTTCCAAAAGAATACAAAAATGGAAATAGACTGACTAACGGAGCGCAAATAACCTATATGCAGCCAAAAACACCTTACCAGGAGAGGTCTCACGTCTCCTAAAAAGAGAGCAAGTGGATACAAGAAATGGTTTGGGTTTGTAGGTGCTAAGGTAATCCACAGGGAGAATAGAGTGCCAGTGGGGAAACGGATGGATGATATAAATATAATTAAATAAATAAATAAAAATTCTAATATTCAGCCAATAGGTAATGATTAATAAACAAACAAATCCATAATTAAATCTCCTTAGATTCAGCCAATAGGTAAGGAAAGTGGGGTTCTATGTCCTATATGATGTCATATGGTCCATGTGGCATAAAATAAATAAATAAATAAATAAGTGAATAATCCAACTAATAGAAATAAATGTATACAAATGGTCCAATCAATAGGGTAGTAAAAGTTCCAAAGAATTCAAGTCCAATTCCTATAGTAGATGGTCATAGGCTCCAAATGAGAAGGACAAGTGAATAAAAACAGAAAATCTTTAATTACAACAGATTCATAAAAAACATCAATAAAACAAAGATCCAGACACCATACCAGGGAAATGATGGAAAACGGACAATCGCGAGTGGCGGCCGCCGCCAGATGTACAGCCCGGGTGCAGCTCTCTCATCAGCCTCGTGGTCGGGTCCCTGGAGGATGACGTCCTGATCGGGTTACCGGCTCCTAGACTTACGCTTTTCAGGCTCTCCTGAGCCCTTTCTCAAAGTCACATAGATGCATGCAGGAGGCGGGGCTTAAGAACGCAATTTGTGCAAATCACATCATTAAGCCCCGCCCCTTGATAATCAATGACCTATTTCTGGGTTTCGTAGGGATAGGAGTGGAGCTATATTTGTGTCATCAAGTCCCTCCCTGTCCCTAGCAACACTAGTATACTAGTGTTGCCAGGGAGGAGAGCAGGACTTGAGGCCGTAGTTTCATAGAAACCACAAGTCTCAAGTCAAATTTCTTAACTGATTTTGACAAGACCGAATCCAAAGGGGTGCCGCCTGATCAGACCATAATTGATGAGCATTCTTTCCAGCCAATGGCTGTTGTCCATTAGCTGAAATGAATAACAGATTTGTACATTACACCATAAATCTGCTCGCAATGGTGCCAAAAATCTCCTAAGCACCTCAAAATGCCCCATGACAGGACAGCTAATAGAGCCAAACTGCAAATCGTCATTCGCCAGATGGACAACCCTAGGCCCTGGACAACATATTCGCTCTTAGTACCCGAGAGCTCAGTCAAGGATTCTGTGCGTAGTGGGGAAAGAGAGAAGCATGGCCCAGCTCCAGTGGTACTGGAGTGATTTACAATGCTATTCCTTCATCTGCCTCTTTCATCTCCTTCTCCTTTGTATAGCAGTAATTTCTCAAGTAAGTATTCTTAAAGTTTTAGGTAGAGGCTAATGTTATGTTATGTTATCAATTTATAGCCATTTAAAAAACATTTAAGCCTTTAAATTACACCATTGAATACAAATTACAAGATGAAAAGTAATTAAAAAAAAAATTACAACACATACCTTCATTTGAAATGTTTTCCTTTTTCTTTTTATATGGAGTGGATAGCCATTTAAATTGTACAGTATGGGCGTGCTAAGCCCAGTACGACCAGCGTATCGGTACGAAAATTCGCACGTACGCTGGAAAATCTTAGGGTAGGGTTCAGCCGCCGTAAGCAGTTACAATCAATGGGAGTGTTATGGGCGTGAAAGTTTTTACGCCCGGGCGTACGTTCGCTACGCTCGCGGGCGATTGCGGTCGTAGCTCTGGATCAGGCCCTATGAAACCAAGAGCCCTATAGCACTGCAGCAGTGACGTCCACAAAACAATATAACGATTCATGACGGCTGCCAGGCTTAGGCTGCTCTTCTCTGACAGCGAATTAAACTACAGCCTCTGAAACCATGAATCAGGCCCTGAGTATGATAGCGACCTCCCCTGTTATCCCCTAATTAGCAAGCTCATAAAGCCTCCCTTAGCCTGACTACTTCACCACTGCACAGTCACCTTCAAGGCTTAATGCAATATCTTCCTTTGATATAGCAGTAATCCATGTAATAATATTTATGAATTCATGATTCATTATGCAGATCAGGCAATCAACATGGTTTGAGGGTTCTTAGGATGCAACATTATTCACTTCTTTCCATATGTACATTTATAGTTTTGTCAATCACATCTCTAAAAAAAACAAAACATTTTTTTTAAGTAAACAAAATATATAACTATAAAAGAGGAGAAAGAATTAGTAATAAGAATAAGAATCTAGGACCATGGTATTCAGGACATTTTAAAATGCCATTTGTTGCATATCGATTATATGCTAGGTATAATTGCAGGCAATAAACAAAGGTATTAGTATATGGAATTGTTTCTGGCAAACAATTCGCCTTATAGCTACACATTCACTCTCTGGCCATATTAATCTGTGATGATCTGTTTTAATAGTCTCTCTTTTGTTGGCCTTTGGCTATTTTTTTGAGAACAAGGGCCGGATCCTGACCTACGGACGCCCGAGGTCGGTACGGCCGGCATCGTAGCGGGGAGAGCACGCTCTGTGCACTTCCTGCTGGCGGTATGAAATGTGGACACTCACGTGTCCACATTCCTACCCTAACTTTTACGATCACGTATGCAGCCTTACAGCATCATACCTGATCATAACGGGGCTTTCCCTGCCCCATTCCATTCCATCATTAGCATGTCTAATGTCTCCGTGAAGGCGGAGATACGCCATGCAAAATGGGGGGAAAGCCCCCTTTTCATAAGAGCCGGCGTACGGAACGTTAGTCACGTACGCCGACACTTACATCGTCATAAGAAAGTTGTGCGCATGCGTACAACCTTCTAGACAGGGGAATTATGTAAGTGCTGTCAGTCGTAGCCCAGGATCTGAGCCCAAGTTTATAGTCCAACATAAGGGCCGGACCAAGCGGTGAGCATACGGCAACTGACGTAACGTTTCTTTGCGTGATTTTGCACTGCGCATTCTCAGAACTGATGTATGATTCAGCTCTGAACTAAAGCTGCGGAACCTTGCGCTCTGAGGGACTTAAGTTGGCCATACACTGTAACAATTATTTAGATCCGATTTTGTAAATATTGTTTTATCGGGCGAATTATCGTTCAAGTGTATAGAAACGATTTTTTCACCAATTATTCAATAATCGTCCAAGAATCCCTTTTTGAATGATTATTTGATCTTTTGTTTGTCTTCATGTATGATTTATATCAGGCTAAAGCAGAACATTAAATGTAAAATTGCACAGTGTATGGGCATTAAACGATAATCGTGAAATCTTCGCCAATAAATTACTGGTGACATTAGTACTTTCCTAGGCGTGATTATGCTAATCTCACATGACATCTTCCCCTTTCCGTCTGTTCGTGTTTCCTGTCCTTTGACACCTAAACACCGGGCGATGGTATATACAACATGTATTAAAACACCTGAACTTGGACTTCTGGATTTCTTTTTTTCTCCTTTTGCTGTATCACTGACAAAATACACACAGCAAACATTCCACTTCAGGGACTACGCTTATCTAACTCTGTACAAAACAGCAGAGGGAGCGTCAACAGGAAGTCTATTATGACTATTTCCTGCAGTGAACTTAGCTCCGCCCCACACTCGACACAGCCTGTTATGGAGGTGTATGGTCAAAAGTGATTTTTTGGGAGACGATAAAATCTGACATTTTTCACATTTTATGACTAATATTGGCTGAAATTAGTGTAGTGTATGGAGCCAATATCGTTTCAGAGTCTAGTGGACTCTAGTGTGTCAGTTGTCTGCAGCTCCCCGGAATTAGACCTCTGGCTGGTGAAAATGTTTTGCTGTAAACTGTACACACTTATGTAATACCCTGAAAATGGTACAATATGGGGTAGACCTTTAATAGAGAAAATGTTTAAAGCTAGGACCACCATGTGTTTGTCTCGTGGTTGTTTGCCAGGTAACTGCCCAATAACGAGGACACCGTTCAGCTCGTGGTTTAGTTAAAAGGCTCGGGAGACTGACGGTTGTAGGAGAACGGTTAGTTAGTGGTCGTTTTTGGGAAGTATGGCAAGAGTACGGATGTGTTAGCAGAGAGTGTGACTTTTTGGCTAGCGGAGACTGAGCTAAAGCCTTTTGAGCCTTGGGCTAGAGAGCAAGATAGCGGAGTTGAGGTCCGGGTAGTGTTAGGTCAGAGCAGAGATCAGTCAGTGGTCCAGGTACGGTCACAGTCCAGTCGGTGGCAAGTGTGTCTGTTGGCTGTGGTCCAGAGTTCAGTCGGTGGCAAGTTTGTCCATTGGCGGTGGTCAGAGTCCAGTGGGTGGCAAGTGTGTCTGTTGGCGGTGGTCCAGAGTCCAGTCGGTGGCAAGTGTGTCCGTTGGCGGTGGTCAGAGTCCCGGCGGGGTCAAATGGGTTC
>WWET01000144.1:688341-705441 GCA_011038615.1 Limnodynastes dumerilii | reverse complement strand
GTAATAGAACACGAGGGCATGAATATAAACTGGAGGGTGGTAGATTCAAAGGAAATGTGCGGAAAAATTACTTCACTGAAGGGTGATAGATAAGTGGAATATTCTCCCATCTGAGGTGGTTGAGGCCAATACAGTAGAACAATTTAAACATGCTTGGGATAAATATAAGGGTATCCTAAATTGTAAACCAAATTGAGGGTAAATAGGGTCTAGGGTCAGTATAGGTTTGAATAAACAAATGGGCAGACTAGATGGGCCATTTGGCTCTTTTCTGCCATCACTTTCTATGTTTCTAAGCGGTTGCATCGGTGACTTATATTTAGGTCTAAATCACTGTAATGGTGTGTGCAAAACAGGGCCAGACTAGTAGGGTATTTGGCAGCAAACTATAAATTTGTGCCCTCACTGAAAATGTGCTGTAGTGCAGATGGGGTAACTGCTGTCTCTGCTCTCCAGGCATTAGCACTGTAGCGTGCCATCAAAGCTCAATCTATGTAAATATCAGTCACTAGAGTCACTCTAGTGTCTGATATTTATCATCTCTGACACCATTTACATAGCAGAGAGGAAGGACCGCCCCTTCTTCTCATTGGTGAAATAAGCTGCTCCCGTACCGGTCGTTTTCACATATGAGAAGAGGGAAGAGGCTCCTCTTCTTAGCCATTCACCGCTATTCCCGTGCTGCCTTTCCAGGCCAGTGAATGCCTGTAGCGCATTCCCTTTGTGGAGCGCATTGTGCCATCAAACAGACATTGCATTCCGGACCAGATGCTAAATGATAAATATGAATAAAGTACATACTATCCTCCAGAAAATGTGTTGCCATCTTACTAAGGGTCAGAATTACTAAGCTGCGGGTTTTGGAAAATTGGAGATGTTGCCCATAGCAACCAATCAGATTCTAGCTGACATTATTTAGTATGTAATAGGAAAGTGAGAGCTAGAATCTGATTGGTTGCTATAGGCAACATCTCCACTTTTCCAAACCTGCAGTTTAGTAAATCTGGCCCTAAATCCATATGAATAGGAGAAAATTCCAATTTAAGGTTAAAAATGTATGATCAGTGAAGAACATATAAAATGCATTATTAACAAAGTATAATGAGCATGATCATTTTGGGAATCTTCTAAAGTCAATGACTTTCCTGGCAGTCGACAACTCCACCAATATCCTGAATTGTACATTTTTCTTTAATAAGGGATGATAACAATTAGCTGTGACATTGTAATTTAGCATATTATACATGGCCTTTGAAGGGATATTTTTGCTCTAATAATGCCAAAGAAAGTGACAGCAGCAACAATTATCCCGAGACCAGGTATCTTGTCAGCAAAGAAAAGCATCTTGTTCAAAGTGCATTGACACGGGACCGGTATGTCTGCCAAACCATGGAAACATTTAAACATTAAAGCAGAGCTGACACTTAAACAGAATATGATGGAGCTGGAGGATAAAGGGAAGGAGCATAGCAATCATGTGGAATTAGAGAGAACATAGTAAAGGGGTCCGGTGTAATTGGAGTTAGTCAAGGGAGAGGGAAGGATCTGGACAGTCATTTGGAGTTAGAGAGGTGAGAAGGAAGATTTGGACAGTTATTTGGATTTGGGGATAAGGCTAAGGAAGAGGCTGTGGGGAAGTGAGAGGGAAGGTTATGACACTTTGGAGGGTAGAAAGGGAGAGAGGGAAGGAGTCGGACACAGCTGTGTTGGAGATGAGAAGGAGTCCAATGATGTTGGACGTAGAGAGAACAGATGGAAGAGTCAGACACAGTTGTATTAGAGAAGAAAGAAGACTTACACGGTTGTGATAAAGAATATAGAAGAAAGGAGATAGACACAGTCGTGATAGAGAGAGGAGAGAGAAGGTAGAGAGCAGCAAAGGAAGGAGTTAGACACTGTTGTGTTAGAGAAGGTAGGAGTCAGACACAGTTGGAGGTAGAGAGATGAAAAAGGAAGGAGTCAGACAGTTAGAGGTAGAGAAAAGAGAAGGAAGTGGTCAGACACAGAGGTATAGAGGTGAGATGAAAGGCGTTAGACACAGTTTGAGGTATGAAGCAGAGAGGAAAGGCGACAGACACAGTTGAGGTAGAGAGAAGAAAAGGAAGGAATCAGACACAGTTGTATTAGAGAATAGAGAAGGAAGGATTCAGACACAGAGAAGAAAGAAGATGCTAAGTTCACAGTGTAAAAATATGGAAGTTTTGGCGGAGTCAGGACAGCAATAATAGGAGAGATATAGCAGTGGTTATGTGCATGATATTTATTATATAGACTCTTCTACATATTCCAATCATGCAGGCAACAAACCACTGCCCTATGGAACACGAGTATGTACTGAGCATGCGCGGCAGATGTTAGGCGTGGTAACTCTGACGCGGGAGGGGGGCGGGTTATCCATATGACAGACGAAAATAACTGCCGGGTTGGGCAGTTATGTGCAAAAATCCATTACCGACGAGCGTCCTTACGCAAGAGAAAGTTAAGGTAAATCAAGTAAATGACGTGCGACCGAGGAGAGTGCCCGGGAGAGTGCATAGTACCTACGTAAATACACTACGAGATTGTACTTAAACTGCACTTAGGTCTGGATCTGGTCCAATGAGCTTAATCATATGTAAAGATGATTTTTAATCACTTTGCCCTGCATGCAAAGAATACAATTAAATTAATTCCCCCTGCAATCAACATGGTTTTGCTCAGGAGTGACTTTAAGTTCTTATTTTAAGAAGATTCTTAAGTGTGAATAAGGTCCTTTATGCCTAATGTTCTCAGTAACAGTATCTGTGCAATATATTCATTTTATTCCGATGGAATGTGAGAATTTACCAACAGCACTTTTTGGGTAAAGAGACGAGCGGTTTGGAATGTGTGAAATCCCAAAGAGACGAATGTAATATAAATATATATTTATATTAGTGATGAGCTTGAGGTTTTGGTTCTGATTTTGGTTCTAAATCTTCTTCGTGTTTTGGTTTTGATTCTAGTTTTGCACCAATAACCCTCCAATGTTTGTTGCCACATGCTGCCATAATTTGACTGGTATCTCTCGCTCACACTTTTATGCGTTGATCAGCATATGGCACAGTGGCAATGTGATGATACAAGCCAGTCCAGTGGCTAAACAGATGATTATTCAAAAACAATATATAAGTGGCAAGAAAATACACAGCTAGGGGGGGTGTCTTGTCTCACCCTGGGGCGTATGTTTCCATACCCTCATTTTCCACATTATAATTAATGTATAACCTGTAATAATGAATTAGTCCAACCTCCTTAAATGAATGAGCAGCATTTATTGTACCTTAAACCAGGGCTCGAAGTGAGAGGGAATACGGGGGTATACCATGCCATCACTTCTGCTGATTTAAAAAAAAACTATAAATCTCCAACTTCTATTACTTCTATAACTTAATACCGCCATTTCTAAATGTCCATTTCCCCACTTCTAAATTTCTATTTCGACCACTTCTTTAAACAGAAATCAGTGTAAATGCCTAAAACAAATAAAAGAACAAATCCACAGCAGAACATATGAACCAGTAAGACACAAGGGGGGAAAGTAAATCAACCAGCGCACAGGACCGTGTCCAGAGTTAGGTACGTTAAATCACTTACGGACGCAAGGTGTGTAAGTGGCATGATTTGACTGGAGGGCGCATACGTAAGTAACACTAGTGTACCTAGTTCCGTACAATGCCATTTCTGAAGCAATTGACTGTGCTTCCCCTCCGCCCGTTAAAGTGGGCCCCCCGCATGGTAATTCTACAGTGTGGGAGGGGTATCCAGTCATATGGGCCGCTGATCCACGTGCTTTAAATAAGGCAGGCTTATGACAGCGTAAACTGCCATAACGCCTGCGCAAGAGAGGGGAGCGACACTCTCTCTGTTGAACAGACTCTCGCAAGTACGGAAAGCGTGTGCGGGAGTCTGGATTCGGCCCACAGTTATGAATCAACAGGGAGAAAATCAAGCCGTCAAAGAGAGAAATTCAATACTTCCCTCTTTATAACCATACTCCATATATCCTCAATTAGACAATAATATGTAATTACATCCACCACAAAAAAAGGGAAAATCATGCTCTTTTATCACTAGTTCAATGTAACATTAGACAAATTGCAGCAACACTGGACCCTGTCATTTCCCTAGTAGCTCACACCGAGTGGCTGTTCCAGGTGACAACAGGCTTTCTGCCACTAAGTCGGTACAATCTTTCCACTATATTGTTACCAGGGTCAGGCAGATGCTCCTTCAGGAGTGAAGCGTTACCGTGAGGCGGCTTTTTCATCGTTTTTTGCCTAATTTTTCGATTCTAGCTACTACGCATGTGTAGTAACTATATGACACTGACTATGTAGCGTTTCTTTATGTAGATTGCTTACATGCTGGGCCGTATTTAGAGATTCGTTTCTTAAAAGTACGCAATTATATGCACGCAAGTAGCAATGCAACACCCACCAATACCCATGACATTCCTCTCTCACGGCCGTGCAATCATACACTTATGCCTCCAAAGACCACCTCTAACTTTACATGTGTACTTACATGTGTATATGTGTGCTGTACGTGATTCTATGCAACTGCGCCCCCCATCCTCTTTCACGTAACTTTTCAGGTATGTATTTCAACCCCGCCCATGCGTACGCATGACCCCAAGTGCGATTCACTTACGTGCGGATATTCTACGTTACTTACGTAAATAAAGTTACTACGCATGCGCAGTTAAAACGTAACTAAAAATACACAACTTCACGTGAAAACGGGTCTGTGAAGTGTTTAAAGACCGCATGTACGCAATCTATGTACCGTATTTTTCGGACCATAAGACGCACCTGACCATAAGACGCACCTAGTTTTTAGGAGGAAGAATACAGAAAAAAAATATTTTGAACCAAATAGTGTCCAGCACCCAGCATCACCCATCATGTCCTGCACCCAGCATCACCCATCATGTCCTGCACCCAGCATCACCCATCATGTCCTCCACCCAGCATCACCCATCATGTCCTCCACCCAGCATCACCCATCATGTCCTCCACCCAGCATCACCCATCATGTCCTCCACCCAGCATCACCCATCATGTCCTCCACCCAGCATCACCCATCATGTCCTCCACCCAGCATCACCCATCATGTCCTCCACCCAGCATCACCCATCATGTCCTCCACCCAGCATCACCCATCATGTCCTCCACCCAGCATCACCCATCATGTCCTGCACCCAGCATCACCCATCATGTCCTCCACCCAGCATCACCCATCATGTCCTCCACCCAGCATCACCCATCATGTCCTCCACCCAGCATCACCCATCATGTCCTCCACCCAGCATCACCCATCATGTCCTCCACCCAGCATCACCCATCATGTCCTCCACCCAGCATCACCCATCATGTCCTCCACCCAGCATCACCCATCATGTCCTCCACCCAGCATCACCCATCATGTCCTCCACCCAGCATCACCCATCATGTCCTGCACCCAGCATCACCCATCATGTCCTCCACCCAGCATCACCCATCATGTCCTCCACCCAGCATCACCCATCATGTCCTCCACCCAGCATCACCCATCATGTCCTCCACCCAGCATCACCCATCATGTCCTCCACCCAGCATCACCCATCATGTCCTCCACCCAGCATCACCCATCATGTCCTCCACCCAGCATCACCCATCATGTCCTCCACCCAGCATCACCCATCATGTCCTCCACCCAGCATCACCCATCATGTCCTGCACCCAGCATCACCCATCATGTCCTCCACCCAGCATCACCCATCATGTCCTCCACCCAGCATCACCCATCATGTCCTCCACCCAGCATCACCCATCATGTCCTCCACCCAGCATCACCCATCATGTCCTCCACCCAGCATCACCCATCATGTCCTCCACCCAGCATCACCCATCATGTCCTCCACCCAGCATCACCCATCATGTCCTCCACCCAGCATCACCCATCATGTCCTCCACCCAGCATCACCCATCATGTCCTGCACCCAGCATCACCCATCATGTCCTCCACCCAGCATCACCCATCATGTCCTCCACCCAGCATCACCCATCATGTCCTCCACCCAGCATCACCCATCATGTCCTCCACCCAGCATCACCCATCATGTCCTCCACCCAGCATCACCCATCATGTCCTCCACCCAGCATCACCCATCATGTCCTCCACCCAGCATCACCAACACCATTTTATGCAGACTTCCGTACATAATGTACAGAAGTTGGATCACTTACTTAAGTGACAATCAGGGCCAGAGATAGGAACATGAAATAACTGTATGCTAACTTATTTGCTTACTTGTAACTTGTATGAGGGTTTTTACATTGATTTATGGTAGTGCGCCATAAATATGGTACTGGATAATTAACATTACAGTATAAAGTACTTACTTTCTCTCAGTGCCTATGAGTCTCATACAAGCACAGTTGACATGAATAGCAGCATTAACACTTAATGTGCCTATTGCTTGGGCTAGTAATCTGGTCACATCTTATTCTTAAGGGGCTCCTGTAATATAGGTCATATGAATGAAAGCAATAAAACCTATATCCCCACAGACTTAAGAACTTCCGAAGGAACCCTGTTAAGTAGGAAACTAGATCTCAACCATGTGGACATTATAAGAAAAACTAGCCCCAGAGACCTAACATAATATGGAAATCAGAAGGGCTATAGAAGTTCTAGACATCATAGCAGAAGAAAGGTCTCTTAAAAAAGGGTGCTTATAATATGTGTAGAGCAAAAGAGAGCACCATGAAATTCAATTTTATGTTTTTTCTACTATTGTGTTTTCTTCACTTTGCAGTGGAAATAAGAGGACCATAAAGACTTTATTCGATTAAACAACACCAATAGTTTTATAGCTACTAAATTAGATATGGAGGCTTTCACAGAACAATATTATTTGTGGGGAAAGATGTATTATACAGCTGGCAGAAGAGACTGTGCACTCTGTGGTTCTGAAAAATTGAAGAATTTGGATCACAATTTGAGTTCTGTATTATAATAATCCCACCACTAATATTTGGATTGTGTTGTGTAGTATGTGACCTGTATAGATTTTATATTGGATCCCCACTATAGAAGACCACTTGATACACTACTCCCATCACTTCTTTTCGCAGCACCCTGCCTTAATACGTCTGATTCATCCCTACTTTAAATGGCAACGGATCGTAAGTGTGGCTCGATTGGCTATTTAAATCCCCATCTATATTGTAACTTGTAATACTAAACCCCTCCCACTTTCAAGTAAAATCCATCCCCATGTTGGAAGCTGTCAATGTCTAAGATCAGAAGTCTAAATCACTCGATCTTGCGGTCCATTCAAGGCGCATGCTCCAGATCACAATCTGACTGTTCGGAAAACATAGACTTTTTGGCATTCTGGTTCCAGTGTTTTGTCACTAAAAAAGGTTCTTTTTTTCCCTGCAGATTGATATTTGGGATTGGTCCTGCGTGTGTGCTCGTTGTGTTTACCTATAGTGCTTTGACATAGAAATGTTATAAATAAACTACTAACATTCTTTTAGAGTCATTGCTAAATTAGGGAAATAAAGCTCTAATTACAGGATCCAGGTTTCTTCCTTGCATGCACTGGGATATCCCTGCTGTAGCCTGTCTAGTGGATAGTCTTGGACTTAAGATCCATGCTGGAAGTGTGCTGCACACACAGGAAGTGCAGGAAAGGTGCTGAAAACACCCACATTTTGGAAGTCTAGATCTGGTCCTAAATATTTATCCAGATCCATATATTTTACTAGATGTATGTCTAATTCTACCTCATTTAAAATCTTCCAGTTTAATGTCTATAAACGTAGTTAAAACCAATTAGTGTAAAATGATCAGTATTTCAATAGATAAATATAACTTATTTTATTAGCTTTGTTGATAACTTTAACTTTCTTTTAAATATTTATAATCAAATAATAGTCATATTTTTATTTATTTATTTAAAATACTTCTTTTACATTTTAATTAACAGGTAATCAGTTAATTCTGATTGATGTAACTTAACAACTTCATAAAGTGTTCATATTTCATTGTCATTAAAATATTGTATGTCGGTGATGATTACCTTGGTATGTTTACCCTCCTTTAAAATGCCTCAAGAGGTACTTAAAATCTTCTCCTGTAATCAGAAAAATATAATTGTTAGGGATAATTTCCTGCTTACCAAACTGCATTCATTATTTAATTAGGAGAATCATGTCCTGTATAACTCTCAAAGGTTGTCTATGTTATTATTAACAAAGAGGTCTGTTTATCAAAGCTACAATAATCCACAAAAAATTAACACTGTTGCAGCAATTGAATTAATGGTGCAAAATGCACTTCATTTTGTCTTTTATGGTAGGGGAGTACAAACTGTGTATTTAGCTGTACCGTATTCAGACCCCCCACACGTACAGAAAATACTAATATGCATCGAAGAGGGGAGTGAACTCCCCCCGGTCACTCCACAATGATTTGCGGAGGCATTGGGCCTGATCCAGGCTGACGCTAGGACGGCGGGCGTAAGTGTAAGATCGGCTGAAAAGCCGATCTGCGCATGCGCCGGGCAGATGTTGCCCGGCATAGCTACGGTAGCGCCCGATCAACAATCGGGCATCCGTAGGAACAGCGTAGGGATGCTGGAGGTGGCGTCCCCCTAGTGTCCCTACGTTAAGGTTAGTGAAGGTGGGCGGGAGGAGGTAATATAATGAGGGAGGGAGGGCTTAGCGGTAGTACGCTCATATGCGAGCGTATTACCCATTGCTTGCACCGGCTGATGTTAGGGTAGCTTTCAGCCAGCGTAAGCAATGGGAAATACGCCCGCACAGGGGAAGTGTCGGGGAGAGTGGACGCCGATACGCTGTGCTTTAGTAAGCACAGCGCATCGCCGTAGGTCTGGATCAGGCTTATAGACACAAGTGCTGCTCACTGAGCCACCGTGCTGCCCATGAACATATCTAGGAAAAGAATAGTTGCACCTTTTACCATTTTTATCTACTTAATGCCCTTAATGTATTTTCAGAACAATAGAATTCACTTAAACTAGTTATATCATGGTAATGTGTGCCACTTTGTGATGAATAAATAAATGAATAAATTGTGTATAAATAATTAAGAAATGAATTGCATCAGTTGTATTTGTGACAGTTATTTGTTTTTATCCTAGTTTACCTATCATTTTAACCACTCGATGTGCTAGCCTAGCCTCTGGAATGGCACATTGCGCAAATCTACATCGTAGATTTTATCTTGCACCACATAGAGGTGCGATATAAAATCTGTTCGACTACATTACTACCAGTAATAGCTTGGATATGTTGGTGCTTGTAGCATACTTGTAGCGCTTGTAGCCTCTGGAATGGCACATTGCGCAAATCTACATCGTAGATTTTATCTTGCACCACATAGAGGTGCGATATAAAATCTGTGATGTTCGACTACATTAATAGATGGCAATAAGCGCACTTTGCGTCTAATTCCGTCATCACAGGAAATAGAATCAGCGCCATAGAGTCACTTTTTCCATAACACGCTATTTCTGTTTGGAGCAGTTTGATTCTGTATAGTGTTCTTGCTGTGTCACTATGTTTTATAGATGTGCTATATTCTTTTACACTGCCCAGTGTTTGTGCTGCTGCTCTATTGCTTAGTTTAGCAGCTGCAGCCTTTAACCAGTACTGGTGAAAACAAAACTTTGAGCTGTCTGGTGTCCAAATTAGCTGGAAATAATTGGAAATTATTTTTATTGTGGTGGGAGTCCCCGGCACGATGGTTGTCTATGAGAAGTAGAGACAGACAAAAATCCTTTTTTGGCTGTCTCTATTTTAAATTGGCAGCCATTTTAGATTTTTTTTAATGAATGAATGAGTATGCTGCTCAGCATTATCACCAATTCAGTTTTGGGATCGGTGCCTGCCAGACCTGCCGCCTGCTGCCAACACCATCGGATAGGTGAGTAATGAGAATGGAGGGTTAGGGATAGGGCCATGGAAGGGGAGGGTTAGGGTCAGGCTGCAAGGAAAGGGGAAGGTTAGGGTAAGGATTAGGGATAGAATTTGGATTGGATCGTTCACTTACCATGTCCGGTTCTCCGCAGATCGATTGCTTTGCCTCTTCAAGGAAGAAGCAATTGATTTCCCAGCTAGTTTGGAACTGGCTGGGAGAGAACAGCCCTATTGAAATAGGGCTTTATTGATGTTAATAATACTATAAGAGCAAAATTACATAAATAAATACACCATTTTAGCTGTTTTCTGCATTTCTTTTTGAATACAGATAAAAAAATAAAAAACAAAAACAAAATCATTTCTGGTTTGCCAAAACCAAAACAAGACGAAGATTTAGAACCAAAATCAAAACACTGGGGTCGGTGCTCGTCTCTAATAAAAATGGCGTCATCCGAAATCTTTTCATTGCTCCAATTCGTGTCGTTGACATCTGACAAAATTCAAGAGTTTTCCTGGAAAAAACAAACAAACGACTTCTTCCTTTTAAATCCCCTGAACCATTGTCAGTCAATAATCAGAAATAAATAATAAAAACTTTATAGACTATAAAAGTGGTAATGAAACACTGCGCTGCAAGTACAGTAAAACAGCCATTCAAGTGCTTTATTTTATTTGTATAAAGTCATCTATTTCCTGCTTCATTAAGCCCTTCTACTTTGAAGCCTTGCAAAGTAAATCATGAGAGACATGTTTATGTACTATTTAGAGAGGGGCCGATCTATACAAAGTAATTAGTCACTCAACATAAACTATACAAGTCTCTTCTATTACATCTTGTGTCCTCTCTAAATATATCTGACATTTGTTGTTTTATGGAGAT
This sequence comes from Limnodynastes dumerilii, assembly GCA_011038615.1. Taxonomy (NCBI): domain Eukaryota; kingdom Metazoa; phylum Chordata; class Amphibia; order Anura; family Limnodynastidae; genus Limnodynastes; species Limnodynastes dumerilii. The sequence goes on along the minus strand of WWET01000144.1, from coordinate 694,605 downwards.
TGAAAACTGAGCGGTGTGGATAGTATTTATAGAAAATGGGATGTTGATTAAATATATTGTATTTGTGCAACTGTATTGTAGCAACATTAACTTTCCAACTTTAGACCCTTTCCATTCTCCCCCCCCCCCATGTGGTGCGGTGGTGGTTAAATTTAATTTCAGAATCTCCTTAAGAGATAAGCGTCTGTCTGCATCTAAACGGTTATCATTATTGCTAAGCTATCGCAGAGGATTGGAATAGGTTTAAACTGACAGGCTGGACTGCATGCTTAGCTGAGTGCGACTGACGAACGATTGCTATAAGATTTATGGTACTTTAATGCCAGGAGATGGATTGGTCTAGCTGGTAGTATATAGAAATCCAGACTTAGTTGTAGACTGGTCATTTCGTGAGCCATTGTGAAGAAAAAGCCACAGCTTATAGCACTAAGGTCCCATTTTTGTGGCCAATATTGGTTGATTTCTTGGAATAAAAAAAGGGTTTATTGACTTGACTTGTGAGTAGGAATGTGGCCTAGCTGGAAATAGAGCTGGGGCCAGATTTACTAAGGGGCGCTTTAAATCGCCTCTGCAAATCGCCTGACATCGTCTGTGTTAAGGGGCGTCTTTGAGAATTAAATCTCAGCATTTACTAAAAGGCGATTTTGCATGTCGATTTTGAATCTCTGGCGATGTGTTTACTGCCGATTTAAATCTCCGAAGATGGCAGCCTCTATCTCCGGCGATTTAATTCACTGAAGAAGGAGGCGATTTTTTTCACTGTAATGTAAAGTATAGGGATTTTTTTTTAAATCAAACTCGCTGGAGTTTGACTTGAACTCGTGAGACTTCACACACAGGACACTATTTAAATGCTATTTGTATTAATGTAGTTATCTATGGGAAAATGCTTGTTTCACTGTAAATAGCCAGAGTTTGCTTTAAAGCAAATTGAGAGTTGTCATAGGAATCTGTAAATAAAAATGTCGTGTATGGTAGATAAAAAAATATATATCATTCTACAATTGTATAGATTCATTCATGTAGGATACTGAATCTGTAACTCAATAGCTGCTCTAGCTGTGTTATTCAATGCATCTACTTGACTATGGAATCTTTGTATGAATATGCATATGCTCTGTTATGCTAGTGTATCCATGTCTATGTAGGAATATGTGCAGTCTTATACATACTGGAACACACCTACTGTATCTATGCTCATCATGGTTATATTTTCCTTTCCTTGATGTTGCCCTTATTAAAGCTAAACTGCCCATTAAATATCCACTATGCATATGCAGTACACAAATAGCCATAGCTTTTGTTTGAGTCTAAACAAGCAGCTGAAATACATATACACCTTACTTTTATACCCTGACACATGATTACATGACCATTTGCTAGTGATTTTAGCAAAGTCTCCACTGACCCCCCTGATATTTATCTCGGGAGACTTTAAGCCCAAACACCAGCGATTTTGAAAGTCTCCCCTTAGTAAATCCAGAGATTTGTATGGTCCTAATGCAAAAAATCGCCGGAGAGTTTTAAACACCGGAGATATGTCTCCACTCATCTCCGGAGATTTTGTGGAGATTTTGCTTTAGTAAATCCGGAGACTTGAAAATCGCAGGTAAACTACTGCAATCTCCGGTGATTTTACTCAAATCGACCTTAGTAAATGAGGCCCCTGGTGTGGGTACAATCATGGGTGCAGTTTGCCCCTCCGATGATCTGTATTTAGATGGATCACATTGCGGCAGTGAAGAAATGGCCACTGTCAGTTTTTGGTGAGACAGCATCATTTCCGGTCATGAGTTCGATACCCAGACTAGGCCTTATCTGTGTACAGTTTTTATGTTCTCCCCATATCTGCGTTGGTTTCCTCTGGGTGCTCCAGTTTCCTCCCACAATCCAAAAACATGCTGGTAGGTTAATTGGCTGCTAAATAAATTGACTCTAATGCCTTTGTGTGTGTGTGTATGTATGTGTTAGGGACCTTAGTATGTCGCTCCAATAAGACAGGGACTGATGTGAAAGTGAAATATTCTCTGTAAAACGCTACGTACACTATATAAAAACCTGTTAAGAAATAAATACATAATAAATAAATCTGCTAAGACTGCTGTGTCTCCATAGAGTTCAGTGGCAACAGGTAGGTTTTCTTCACCCTAACCCTGATCATCATCTTCCTGCAACCTAACTCTCCCTTAACCCTAACCATTCTCGTCTAACAGCCTAACCTTAACCCTTGTCTCTTCGCAGCCTAAACCTAACCATCTCTGGAAATGGGCAACTTGTCAAAATAAGAACATTCAAAATATTCTTTAATATTCTTTTTTAAAGCCTATTGTGCCAATGCCTTTGTGTGTGTGTATGTATGTGTTAGGGACCTTAGTATGTCGCTCTAATAAGACAGGGACTGATGTGAAAGTGAAATATTCATATACACACACACACACACACAGTGATTGGCTGTGCTGATCATATTTACATTATTTTTTTTTACATTTTACAACTTTTCAAATAAAACTATCCTCAACACAACCATTTATCATTTATCATTTATTATTTATCATGCTATTTTGATGTTAGACATTTTTTTTTTTACAGAATTTTCAATTGCAGGAAATAACAATGACTTCAAATTCTTTTTTTAAGCTCTGTTAATTACAGAATTCAATTTAGTAAAAGACAAACTGTAATTAATCATCTTCATCACTGTCATCATATTCACTGTCGGAAGTTGGGTGATTGTTATTGCAGCCACTGATTTGGCACTTGTCTCATGTTGTTGAACAGGACAATCCATTACTCTTTCATCCACATCGCGAAGCAGCACATTTGGTCTTGCAGAAGCAATGAATCATGTTAAGTAGATAATCTGGAGCTGGTATTCATACCTAAGAGTGAGTTAGGTGCAGACAGATCTGCACCCAACTCACCCTTCCTGCCTCTAACCCGTCTCCTTTTTTAGGTACCTTAGGGCACCTTATCTTACTGTGTGGAGTCTCCTTCTTAAGAAGCTGGTGGGCCGTATTCATACTTAAGAGTAAGTTAGATGCGGACAGATCTTAAAAAGGAAACTACACACGGACATTGCCTCTCCCGCCTCCCTCCTGCCCTCTCCCGCTAATCTAAATCCCTCCCCCTTCCCACATCTACCTAAACAATCCCCTAGGCGGCATTATGCCACCTCTTTCTTACTAAACTACACCGTGAGATCTATAGATTGCGTAAAAATAACCTACCACGCATGCTTACTACGCATGTAAATATGGACTGGTGTCATGTCATAGAGTACTGGGTAGTAGGAATTATTATTACAAACAAACACCACTCATCAGCCTTGATCCTCTCTTCTGCAGGCTTGTACTTTCTTATTTGAAAGTATGTGCGAAAGATGTGGTACTTTGTGGATAAACTTCTAGGTGGAAAACACTCAGGTGTATAAATGATTTAGCCGTAGATGCCTTTCCAACCAACATTCGATGGAATAGTGTGTTTGTGGATTCCAAAAAACCTTGCAGTAATACTATAGAAGCATTTATTTTCTTCCAATGGCCTCAATATTCAAATGTTGACAAGAATCCAAACTAAATATGTTTGCAACTGAACAGAGCTCAGACACCTTCATCAGTTTGTCAAACGCTGAGGACTTCCAAATCGAAAAAATTCTGGATGTGGTTTCACATTCTTCTACCTGTTTCTTGAAAAACACAGATACAGCCCTGTTAGCACCTTGGATTAACCTTAAAAGGCAATTAACAAAATTGGATAAAGCTAATGGTAAATAACTTATACTAATATTTAATCTTCTTTTGTAGAACCATTCATCACTTTTTGTATGGGAAACTGTGACAAAATACTAATGATTACAGGGAAGCAAAACATTGGCTCTTTTGGTGAGAGGTTGAGGGGATTCGGTTCTTTGACTCAAATCAAGTTTTATTTCTGAAATAAAGTCTTACAAATAGGCAGCAATAGGGGAATTGCATTCGCCACTGTGGGCTACATATAGTAGTGTGATTAGAGACTGCATGGTCACCTCTGTGGGTATGTCCTATGATAAAGTGTTTAGATTAGCAGGGGGTTGTTTAACATGTTTGAGAAAAAAAGGCTTGTCCTCAATCAAAGACAATCGTGCGCCAGGTAGAATTCCGGGACAGATGATGTCCAATCTTCATGTATTCTTACTGATTTTCAAGAGACGATCATTACCCAGTCAGCAGCCGAGAAAAGAGCAATCAACTCAACGTTCCTGTGCTCTTTGAAGAGCAGGAAAGTAAAATGGTCTATACATGTTACTTGCTGTTGGATTATTAGGTTGTTTTATTGCTTCATATGTAGCATCTATGGGACCATAATGATTGTCTATCTCAGTGGTAGTCACCCTGGTTCCTACCGCCCACTAGTGGGGGATTCAGGCTTTCCTGGTGGGCGCTGCGGGATTGGAGGCCCTGACAGTATTATAAGCTTATTAATTAGGAAAACTTGTGAAATGTGGAAAGAAGAGAAACTGGGGTGTGTATAAGATAGATACAGGGGGAGAGAATGGCGTTATACAGGATAGATACGGGTAAGAAAGGGGATAATATAGAATAGATACAGGGGAAGAAAAGGGGGGTATATAGGATAGATATAGGAGGAGAAGAGGGGTATATAGGATAGATCTTGGTGAGTAAAAATGAGGTTATATAGGATAGATACAGGGGGAAATATGGGGTTATATAGAGTAGACACAGGGGGAGAAAAGAGGGGGTATATAGGATAGATACAGGGGAAGAAAGGGAGTTATATAGGACAGATACAGGGGGGGAAAAGGGGGCCCTAAAGGATAGATACAGGGGGAGAAAAAAAGGTATATAAATATAGGGAGATGTAATCGTAAATCGTCTAATTGTTTTGATTCAAGCACATGTCTGTTATTGACAAACTGCAAGCCCTGATCGGCCTGTTATTAGGCACATAAAGATCTATCCAACAATATAGCAAATGCCTTTAGATTCAATGGGCCAGATCCAGAACAACGCTGCACATGTGCCAATTTTACGTGAGTCTAAAATAAAAATTTGTATTTAAAGTGTACAGTATGGGTGTGCTTAGCTGCGTAAATACGTTAAGGTAAAAAGTTAAGGTAGGGTTTGGAAAGCGGATCTTGGACAAAATACGTACATTCAAGGGGTGTGACAAGGGGAGTGTATAGAAGGTACGCACGCATAAAACGTGAGGAAACGTATTACAAGCAGAGTTATGGATCTCCCCCAATGTGTTAAAAGCCTCCATAAGACTTTCCTGCTTTTAATATGACATCACTTAGTTTGGTGGATCTGTAATTGTTTTTTGACTTTAAATGCTATGTTCCAGATTCAGAACAAGGACATATAGGACCAGATACAGAGTTTGAAATTAAGATAAAAACAGGTACAAAGTTACACAGAGGCAAAACCATGTTGAATATTATGGGAAGTCAAATTCATTTGATGCTTTGCATGCAAGGGGAATACCATGCTATTACTTATTACACGTAGATCCTGCCCAGCTTAGCATTTAAACTGTTATTTAGACTTGGACTAGGAAACATCAGCTCTCAGCTCTAATGTCAATGCAACAGATGAATTATGCAATTCAACGTGGTTTTGCCTAGTTCTAAATTTCCACCTTTTTTTTTACACATATTTTTAAACTCCAAATCTTGAAATATATCAGCAATTCATTTTTCATATGCGTGGACACTGTAATCGATACTTTGGACGGACGTAGACAATTTTTGATATCTCATCCCCATATTACACAAATATGGGCTAGATTCAGACTTAAGTACGACAGCAAAAATACGCATGCTGCATGCGTAAATATGGCTGTTGGAACGCACTACGCATGCACACGGCAGATGTTAAGCATCGTAACTCTGATCGTACTAACATGTTCGTAACTCCGTACCCCTGCGCAAAACAAAAATACGCATGGTAGGCGGAGGGAGGCATTTACATTGTACAGTATGGGTTGGGTTAGGCAATTATGTACGACAAGGCGATATGTACGACCGCGGACACGCAAGGAACAGTAAAGGTAGGTTTTTCAACTCATAAATCAGCTGCATTGGGTGTGTTAGAGGGGAGTGCATTATACTTATGATTGCGTAACTACACTACGTGATCGTACATAAAGGGAACTTAAGTCTGAATCTGACCCTATGTCCTAGCACTTAGTAAGGAGACCTCTGTAGGTGATTTCCATTGAGAGAATTCAGTAAATTGTATAACACAGTCACAAAATATTGATCAT
>WWET01000144.1:631611-661489 GCA_011038615.1 Limnodynastes dumerilii | reverse complement strand
CTAGGGGCTATGGTAGCTCCCTACGGTGATCCCTATATTATAACAGTACAACAGATAGCACAGAACTGGCATATACTTGGATGCGTTTGTAGTATATGCATGGCTGGATGTCTCCACGTTTGTAAGCATATGTCCCCAGAAAGAGCAGATTGGTGGAACAAGGAAACCAGGTCATAGATGTGGATTGTGGCCATATTTCCAGGAAGCTTTAATATGAGAAGAGAGTTTCATTTTCAGTGTAACCTCTTGACCTGATTTACTTAGAGCTAAAATCTGCTGATGTATTTGGGGCGTAGAATGTGACAGTTTAGAAATCTGTAGGATTTAGACATTGGGTCACATAAAGTATTGTGTACGTCAGTTTTTACACGCAGAATTTATATACAGCACATGACTGCACAGACGCAAAGGTCCTGATCCAGAATGACAAACGTCAGGTGATTTCCCAGCGCATGGAACACAATTTTTGTACGCAAGGAGATCCGTCCGACAGGGCGCGTCATTCCCTCAGCATAGCCAAAGTCCACAAAGTGGGCGGGGATTGGCATGCAGAGGTATTGTGGGTGGCATTAGGCTCTTTGGGCCAGATCCAGAGCTACGTTTCAATTACGTTTCCTAGCGTAGCGTATTTACTATGCACTCCCTTTGCCACTCCCCTTGCATGTACGCACTTTGGCCGTCTTATGCTTCCTGAAACCCTACAGTGTAAGTACTGACGTCCGTATTGGCCTCACGTACGTACGAGCCTAAGCACGCCCATACCGTACGATTTAAATGCCTCACCCCACCTCCGAAGCGCAATTACGGGTGTCGTATGGCTGGCACGCCCTTTCGTACATAGTTACACTGAAGTTACGTAACTGGCCCTTTCGCACTGAGTTACGTGGCGTAACATCTGCCGCGCACATGTGCAGTAAGTACTAATGGGCGCTTTTACGCTAGTGGCTAGTGTAAACTCACTCACGTATGTAGCTCTGGATCTACGGCTTTGCAGCCTAATCCTATGCATCCTTCTTCTACAGACTAACTCTAATCCTCCCATAACCATCCTTGTCCCTCAGCCTTACCCTAATCCTCCCCTAACCAGGCCTAACTTTAAACCTCTTGTAACCATAACCATTCTTGTCCCACCGCCTAATCTTAACCCCCCCTCTCTGCAGCCTAACCTTAACCCTCTCCTCTCCAAAGAATACCTCTATCCATTGAGAAGAGGTAGCTTGTTGAAATAAGAACATTTGACATTGTACTTGGTTCAAGTTTAAAATATTGAAACTTTGGTTAAGCAGTTGGCTGTATCAGTCTCGAAGTAAAGATTGCCAAACGGCAACTACTTCCTGATAAATAGACACTGTGTGGAAAACACTCATAGCAGCCAATCAGATCTGTTTTCATTAGTCGCATATTCACTCCCCCTATAAAATCAGCATTCTGATTCCGATTAAGTTTTGTTTTACAATGCGCTGTTATATCTCTTTATCATTTTAAACATGACAAATCACCCTGTCTTTTAAAAACAATTTCCTAGGTACAGTCAGTAGTGTGTTTGAAGAAAATGGAAATCAACAACACGCACCGCGAACTAACGAGACGAGGAAAATGAACCATCGTTTAAAATTCATGTCACGACCATTATTCAGCAACGCTAAATATCTCCTAATAAATCTCTGCAATGCTGGGTAAAAGTCTTCATATGGTAACCTTGAGAATGAGAATGAACAAAGTGTTTGAATGGGTTTACTTTATTCAGGATCAAACTTTTTTTCGCCGAGTTGAAAAAGGTGCGAGAACAAGTTGTGCATTACATTAGCCTTTGTTCATAAAATAGAATGATACCATTTGATAACTCATTGTTAGAGGAGTCAGTGAATTATTGATCAATCCATTACGTGTCAAATTAAATTTTTATCAAGCATTTGACTGGCTGGTGGGGGATTTTTTTTATTTTTTATTTGGTGACAACATTGAAGAGCTACAAGTCTTTGTGGATGTGGTCTTATTTATAGTGAGTTGGGATATAAGATAATATCTCTCTGCATTTCTTCAATTTGGATGCTTTATCAGCCTGGGCCTGGCCTGTGATTTATTACCTGCTTCGGATTGATAGATAAAACAATGTCTGCCACAGGAAGATAGGGCACTGCTATATTAATCAATCCCATCCTTAAGTACTGATAATAGGCTCAGTTTAAAATATATATTTGGCTTTTTCAAATTACTGTGTCATTGTACAGCGCTCTCTTTACAATGGGATGAAGGGATATGTTTCAAAAGTTTGTGGCTTAGAATATTAAACGTACAAGGAATAGAGAGTTTTGCATTAGCCTAGTTTAACATGGGTAATGTCTACGAAGGTCTCTATGCGTTGAATCGTTATGAATGCAGAGGGTCATCAATTAGAGATTAAAGACCTCTTCAAAATTGCTGTGTGAAATATTCAGCTCATTAGCCATAGGAGCGTAAAATTCCCCAAATTTAATTGGCCTACTTTAGAGTTAGACTTAAACACAAAGACATTTCACCTTGCCAAAACTATTTTGACCTGTAGGGGAGAAGATGTAATATGTTCAGATAGATTTGGAGTGTCAGGGGGAAGACGGGAGTACTAGCTATACTGCAGTAAAGAAATAAAATAATACATTTACTAAATTTTTTTGTTAGTGCTGGTAAATTCTCTTGGCTTTTGCTTATAGTTTAGATATGGTGAACAATGTTCTTCTTAAAGGAAATTAGAGTTTTGTGACCAAAATTGTTCCTCTGAAATAAATTAGTTTTGTCTGTGATATTCTACGGCATCTGCACTGTTTTGAATCCTGTTATAGTAATTAAAGCACGTGCAATCAATATATTCTAGCCGTAGCTAGAAATTTTAGAACCAGGGGCAAAAAGGAAAAATGGCGCCCTCAACCTTGAATTAATAACCAGTTTAACCGTAATCATTTACTTAATGACACCCTACATTGTCTTAGCGCCAGGGAAGACCACCCCTATCGCACACCCCTGGTTACGGCCAGTGCCATTTCTAGACCTAGTAGAGCCCAGGGAGGAAAATAATTTTGCCCCCCCCCCCCCCCCCCAAAAAAAAAGCTACGCATCCAGCCTTTTACTTCCATCACCTTGTATGTGCCCAACCATCCTTTTGCTTCTGCCAATTGTTATGTGTCCAGCCGCCTTTTGTGGCCATTATATGTGTCTAGTCTCCTTTTGTGCTCCCTTATATGTGTTCAACCTCGTTTTGTGCCGCCTTATATGTGTTCAGCCTCCTTTTGTGCACCCCTTGTATGTGCCCAGCCTCCTTTTATGCCCCTTTATTTGCGTCCAGCCTCCTTTTGTGCCCCCTTATTTGTGCTCAGCCTTCTTTTGTGCCCCCTTGTGTTCAGCCTCCTTTTGTGCCCCCTTATTTGTGTTCAGTCTCCTTTTGTGCCCCATTATATGTGTCCAGCCTTCTTTGTGCCCCCTTATGTGTTCAGCCTTCTTTTGTGCCCCCTTATTTGTGTCCAGCCTTCTTTTGTGCCCCCTTATGTGTTCAGCCTTTTTTTGTGTCCCCTTATATGTGCCCAGCCTTCTTTTGTGCCCCCTATTGTGTCCAGCCTCCTTTTGTGCCCCCTTATGTGTCCAGCCTCCTTTTGTGCCCCCTTATATGTTCAACCACCTGCTACGATCCAGTCTCAAATACTTTACAGAAGGTCAGATGTGTTTTGGCGTCAATAGTCCTATTTTATGTCCTTGTTCTCATCTGGATTGGTGCACTTGCTTGGGCACGACATTAATGTACATTGACCATATCCCTTCACCCCTTTCCTCCCTCAACATACCCATCAGCATACAAACCGCCGCGGCTATAGTTGTGTTCGAATTTAAATAGGACTTACAGGCGCGCTCTTCAGTTCTGAGCATGCTAAGTAGAAAATCATGCAAAGATACATCACATCACCTAGCGTATGCTCACCTCTGAAGCAGGCCCACTGACTTGATGTAAGTCAAGATGTCAATCCTGCCCTCAATGTAGTGTAAAGATCTATGTATTGCCCCCCACCTCCAGAAAAACCATGCAATGAATGTTATTTCCCCTATTAATATTGACACTCCATGTTTCAAGAATTAATAGTGCTGCTTTATACAATCACATAACCATCCCTATCATTCATTATGGCTCCTGCAACCTTCAAGAACTTTGCAGACTATATTATAAGATCAGAATGCATTTGTTGCTCGGCTGAGTGCTGGATAGCAAGTTCCGCATGTTAGCCTCTGCAACGGACGCTAATGTACAGAATCTGTTATTAAGTCTGGATCAGGCCCTAAATCATTTTATAATTGTTCTTGCTACAAGACCCATTGGAACCAGCAATATGGAGTGGTAATCACTGGGCACTGAATGGGCCAAATAAAGACCTAAGTGCAGTTTAAGCACGATCTCATAGCATATTTACGCAATCGTAAGTACTATGTTCTCCCCCGGGCACTCCCCTCGATCGCACGTAATTTACTTGATTTACTTTGATTTTTGATCAGATTGTAGCTGCCATTTTCTAGTATGTAATAGGAAAGATAGAGCTAAAATCTGATTGGTTGCTATGGGCAATGTCTCCACTTTTCCTTTCCTGCAGCTTAGCAAATCTGGCCCCCGGTGTCCTGACAATTCTCATAAAATAATTTTGAAATGGAACAAACGAATCAATGTTTTTGTTCTAATTCCATTAGGATAACAGTTTGAAAATGTGATCAATTATCTAATTTATTTTATTAAACTATTGTACTGCTATTTAAAAGGAACAAACAACCACAAAAACAACAACAAAAATAATAAAAGTGTAATAGTTTACCATGTTTCTCTATACTCTAGAAACTGACCCCAATATATGATCTGCATGGGGTGGGTGAAGCTACATGTATTTGAAGTTAAATCAATTTTGTAAATAGGGTGAAAAAGAAATGAACACAATACACTTACGTAGTCATATAATTCAACAGCATAATGAAGGGGTCCATTTAGTAAGCTTTATTATTTAGAACACAAAGAAGATAGAGATGTCTCTCAGGGGAGGCTTTCCTGTAACAGCTGCAGATGTTTGGTTTAATACATTCTGTCTTGGATGAAGAAAGTGTGACATGTTGGGGATAGAGCTGGTGGATTTGATGTATAAGACCCCGGGGGTTGCCATAACGATGCTTTTGCCATACCAGCATGTACATTAATTACTAGCAATGATTGTAACACTTAAACAGCAATGTGAAGATGTGCTGCGGTTAGGTAGCTGTAAGTACTGCTATATAATCCATGCAGTTTCATTCTTCAATGTATGTGTACACTTAGCAGAGGAAAAAGCAAGATAGCAACTAGATTGGCAAACACTGGGCCGTATTCAGACCACCAGACGTATTGCATATACGTCCGGAGTTTACCGAAATTTGATATTGCACTTGCGTAGTCATTTTTTAACGTAGTCTACATATCTTTTCGTTATGTAGATTGCGCATACGTAAATACCGGACGTATATGCAATCCGAAAACGGGCCACTATCTTTTACATAAGTTAGACATTAGCATAAATACTGTACATGGGAATGTTGTATATATGGGAAATAGGACTGAACATCATTACTGTACTATATTGCATTTGTCTGGCTTAATAGGGCAATTATCCATATAATCACAACTCCAAATGTATGCATTACTGAGACAAGGCAACCTGCTGTTCTCCACGATTACATAAATTGATGTGACATTAAAGGGGATATTTAATTTATAACATAGACATAGGGCCAGATTTACTAAGCTGCTGGTTTGGAAAAGTGGAGAAGTTGCCCATAGCAACCAATCAGATTCTAGCTGACATTTACTAGTATGTAATAAGAAAGTGAGAGCTAGAATCTGATTGGTTGCTATGGGCAACATCTCCACTTTTCTAAACCCGCAGCTTAGTAAATCTCGCCCATGGAATCAGTGGAATGTACACAGATTCCAATTTGTTATTGTAGCCAGAAACAGCCTATAGCAGGATTCTCAACCACGGCCCTCAAATGCAGCTCTGGGTAAGCCCACTACCACTAACAGTGCGAGGCTGAGCCAGAGCTGCACTTACACCAGGGGCCAGATTTACAAGGCTGCAGGAAAGAAAAAGTGAGATGTTGCCCATAGCAACCAATCAGATTCTAGATCTCTCTTTCCTGTTACATACTAGAAAATAAAATGTCAGCTAGAATATGATTGGTTACTATGGGCAACATCTCCACTTTTCTTTTCCAGCAGATTAGTTAATTAGGTGAAGATAAAAGTGTAGACCTGGACAATACCATATTAAACTGCAAGGGGGAGGCAAATTTAAATTGTGAAAGCAGAATAGAATTGAGAGGTGAAGTTTCTTAGCTAAATTCTGTTTTATAGATGTTCTATGTGCAAAAATAATAAATAAATAAATAATTTTTCCAGCATGTAAAATAATTAAAATGAATTAGCTCCCCTTACTTTGTAAAATGGTTTAGCCGAGCAGTACACTTGCACCTGTTCTGCTCGGAAGATCCCAGAGGGAATCCATACATGCATGCAGGGGGCGGAGCTTAACAATGCAAATTATGCAAATCGTGTTATTAAGCCTCATCCCTTGGCTATTAATTACTCGTTTTGGGGTTTAATATTGATGGGGGCGGGGCTTGATGATGCAATTTGCGTCATCAAGTCCCTCCCTGTTCCTAGTAACACTAGTATACTAGTGTTGCCAAGCAGGGGGGCAGGACTTGAGGCGGTGGTTTCATGGAAACCATGGGCCTCAAGCCCCATGAGGGAGATTTGCAGACTCTCCTGGAATACCGAGAGAACTTCACGAATTTCGGGAGTCTCCCAAGCATTCCCCAGGCAACCCTGGTTCTGCCCCTGAATGTCTTCCAGGTGTCTTTGCTGTAGTACAGGTATGTTCATTACAGACTAACATATATGACAATATCCACAGATGGTGCTCATTATATCACTTGAATGAGTAGACCTGGAAAATATGCATCGTTAGTGATACCAGGATGCAGTTGCCGGTCTGGGCAATGGGTACCTATTTGTTGCTGAAGAAGTGGAAGGTTAGGGTTAGTCCTGAAGGGGAAGGTTAGGCTGTGGGAAATGGAGGGTTAGGGTTGTGGGATGGTTAAGGTTAGGGAAAAGCTTACCTTTTTGAATAAGAAATCATTATGGCTCGGGGGCAAGTGCCGGCATTTGCCATTTAAGAGATTCACAAACCATTGTGGCGGCAAAGCACACCCGTGGTACCTTAGGACCATGGTTGAGAACCCGACCTGTAGAATGTCTTCCTACATCCTATTATTAGCTTTATTGTACAGGTGCAACCACTGAATACCCTAAGTAAGTCAAGGCTGCTGGACTTATAGTTCCACAATTACAGGTGCTTCGCTGGATGCTAAGTGATTTCATTCAGACGTACGTTATCTTTGGTACTTTTGGTACTGTGAAACACAATTCTCTCAATTCTGAAACAACCAACAATAAAGGCAAAGCTGATACCTGGAACAGCATAGAGACAGAATCTGTGCCACATGTTTAGATGTAGTACAGTCTGTAGAGGTGTCTCAGAACCTGGTTGATTGTACATCTTGTAGTTAATTTCCCCCCATCGAAAATGTGCATAGTTTGGTCATCGACCACTCTGCACCTGCAAGTTATTACTCAATGCTACCAGCAGATGACAGCTTAGTTCGGTCACATCCTCTATGGGTGAAGGGCAGGGCCGCCATCTGAAAAGGACGGCTGGGACTAGAGTGCCGGACTTGGAGAAAGAGGGAGTCCGCCGATACTCATTTAGATCTCCGTCAGCAGGTATTGGCAATAGGAGACAGATGAGTCACTGTCACCAGTCTCTCACCACCGATACCTGCGTCTGGAGAGCGGCCTAGGACATCAGAGGACTTCTTAAATTCAAGCCTTCCTTGTGCATAGGCCACTCTCCTTCAGGCCCCTTAGCAGCCGCACCTACGGTAGTTACACCACTGGATGACATGAGGCACTATGGTGGCTGCCTCTATCCTCCAAGATGTTCTCAAAGCAGCAGAATGGAGCCTCTTCTGCACATTTCCTTCTGCCAACACCCATGCACCCAATCCATTCCAAATGCCAAAATCCAATAAGCAGGGGAAGCCCAGGAACAGCTCGCTGTCCTATTTTATGTTGGGGAAATCTAACATTTCAATCAATCCAAATAATATATCTTATACCCAACTGACTGTGTATTTAGGTCATAAAATGTGTCAATTTATTATATGGATAAACCTCAGGAGTGAAGCCAATGATGTGACCTTGATGACCTTGTCAGGATTGCTCTTGTATCTATATATCTCATAGAGTCTGTTAATGTCCTTTTCTGGTTAGAATGAATTGTAGCATAACCTTTCCTTTCTTATTCACTGAATCTCGGCACTATATTAAATTTTAATAAATAATTTCCTCCGACGTATTCGAAGTGTTCTTAGGAAAATGATTATAGCCATGAATATTGGAGGCACGGATTTAATGAACATATCGGGGACAGGCAACATCTCCATAGAAAGGAAAGAAATCACACTAGCGGGATTGTTACCTGAAAAATGCAGCCTCAGCTTAACAGTTTGTCATGTTCTGTATGTGCTAATAAGGCAGGAAGTTGCAGGTCCCTGAAAGGTAATTAACTGCAAGAGACAGGAGCACTTGTTAGTGAGAAAATGCCTATAAGGTCAAATGCTACCTGGTTGCTATCCTGTAAATTGGTAGACTGTGAACTTTGTCGATATTAGATAAGTGCACAGGTTTTTTTGCAAACCAGGAATATAGAAAACTGAGCAAAGAAGAAGATGTCTGTAAAAGAATGTTTTGGTTGTTGTTTTTTTTTTTATATTGTATTTATTATGATTTTATTTAGCCACTATGGCCAGATCCAGACGTAAGGGTCTACTTACTAACAAATTCATTTTTAAATGAACGATGCTGATCCAGGTTCGCTTCTCCTTACAGCGAGCCTGGCAGCTTCATTCATATAATTTATTAATACTTATCCCTCCGGCGATCTGCGAGGTCATCGCAGGATCTTTCCTTCAACCAAAGCTTGTATGAAGTCCTGTGCATGTGCAGTGACTCTCAATTGGGACTTTGAAAATTTCAAGCCCCGTCATGAGAAACACCGTGCATGCATAGGGCCCGATTCAATTAGCCGCAATGACGGGAAAAAGCTTGCAGTGCGCATTTCCCCAGTTATAATAGCAAAAATTCACAGATTTTTATGTGCACCTCTAAAATTTGCAGAATTAGCTTCGTACAGCAAATAACGCAAGTGTGAAGCTACTGGAATTGGACCCACAGGGTCTTTATGTTGGGACTGGCATCTTCAAGCAGAGGCGTCTCCCGGTCAGTTAAGTTTTAACCATTTTCTATTCTTTATTTTTTTTTATTTCTTAATTTTTACTTGTTTTTTATTTTTTTAGTACCGACATATTCCAGTAGTCTCCCCATATATGCCTCCCCTTAATAACAACTATTAGGGGGAGATAAAGGGGGTTATATGAGGATATCGCTGGAATTGTAGCCCTAATGTCAGCCTGAGCTCTGAAAAGAATGGACTGGTGAGGGGAAGCGATATTTACATGGATCGCCATGGAAACTGCAGCTTTCTATTGCGATCCATGATTGTAAATATGATTCATTTCCTTTTTCTGCGATAATGCTCGTTTTCACATGAAAATGAACTTTGTAAATAGAGTAACTACAGGCAATTTACACACACACTGAATACGAAAGTCATCTGCTCCATTCATACTTTGCATACGCAATACCAAGGTTACGCATGGCTGTACGTCCAGAACTATCGTACATGGTAGACCTCTGTGTGTGGTTTTGCACAGTATCTGCAGCGCCGTGTGTTTACCCTTATGTGTGGTCAAGAAAAGCAGTTCCAGATGACCAAATAGACAGAGTAGGCACTGGCCTTTGTGTCTTTTAGGGGCCCCGCGACAATAATCAATGAAAACTTTACATTAAAGACTCTATAGAGAAAATCCTGTATTAATGCAATGTACCCATTAACAACTTAAAGTCCATAAAGCACAGACATCACAGTCACAATACAGTCTCTGTACAGTATGTGTAATGCATAGAGATGGTCATCTCCGTTTAGTGGCCTAAGTACACGCTACGTTGTGCAATGTCAACCCACTAGGGCACATATGAGGGGGGCCCAGATATTTGGACAGCCTCCACAGGGTTTAATCTGACACTTAGGATAAGTTAGGGTTCTGATCACGTAAGTGTCCTTAGTTCCGTGCATGTGTAGGGGAGTTCCCTATTCACTCATGTACACGGCTTAGGAACAGGCCAACATAAGAAACCCTTCCATACATTTGCAATCTGCTATTCAGTCTGGATCAGACCATAAGTTACGGCTCTGTACTATTGGAAGCTCTTCCCTGCGCAATGGCCCGCTAATGAACAGCTCTGTCTCAGCGGTAGGATGCTGCCGATACCTGCTGCTGCAGAGATAGGTAGGTATCAGCGGGCCCCACTCTCTCCTGGCTGTTCCCCCTCCCCTGATGGTGGCACTGGCTGCCTATAACAAAGTAATAAAGTATTCTAATGATTTTAAGGTATAACAAATGGTTGTTTTAGATTACACAAAATAAAGCCCTTAAAGTCTGACAATTGTTTCTCATTCTTTGCCACATTAAAGGTTTTTGGGTTAGGGGCATTCTAAAATAGGGCGTGGGGATTGTAGTGTCCGGATAGTCAGACTGGGGTGCAGGGCCGCCATCAGAAATTGTGGGGCCCGGGACTGACAAAATATGCAGACTTCCCCCCCAGATGGATATATTTTTATATTATATATATATTTTAACATACACACACACATATATATATATATACACATATGTTTCTTGTCTTTCTGCTCTTCCTTAGAACCCTGATGATAGGTGTTGAGCTCATTTGCACCTAAATAGGGTCACTTACCTCTTTACTGATTCTCACTTTTCCTTCTCTCTTCCTTCCTTCGGGCATCTGGAGGAGGACACAAAATTGTAACCAATATGTCCCCATATATACACAAACACACACATATTTTTCTACATATACACACACAAATAGATATAGATATCAAATATTTAGATGTATATCTACACGCATAAATATAGTTGCATGCATTAGATTCATATACACACACACACACACATAATATCACACAAACACACATAACATACATAATAGAACACACACACTACATACATGCATGCATTATATCATGCACACACACACACACACACACACACTTTTTAGCAAAGCTGTGCACACTGCAGATGCTGAGGTGGACTGGAAGCAGGAAATGGAGGGAGTAGGGGCGGTCCATAGCTGCAGCAGCCAATGAGGGAGTAGCACAATGATCTCAGCTACTCCCTGATTGGTCAACCTCTAAGGCACTGTGGAAATCTTTGAGAATCTCTCTGGGGAGCAGCAGGAGATTCATCAGCTGATAGTGCCACTTCGCTCACCCTCTCCTCACGCTCTGGGCAGTGACACCGCTTGCACCACCCTAGTTACAGCCCTGGTGCCCTGGGCAGGACAGAGAGGAGGCCTGGGGCTATCCCGGGCCCCCTTTCTGTCTGGGCCCAGGACACTAGGCCCGGCTGTTCCCCCCTGATGGCCGCCCTGCTGGGGGGAAGGCAGGGGACTGTATTCAGAGATCCATTTTTTGAAGGCACGCAATTATACGCACGCAATCCCGGCTCTTCGTACGTATGTCCCTAAGTGCGATTCACTAGTAGGTGCCTAATGGACTTCCGTGCGTAAATACTATGTAACTTGTATGGAAAAAGTTACTACGCATGCGCAGTTGATCCGATCCTAAAAATACGCACGCAACTCCACGTGAAAACGGATCTTTATATAGGGATAGCCCTAGCGCTGACTGGTGTTTTTCATGTTATTTGTACTTAAAATGAAGAGTGGAGTAAAACAGAGTGCGGTTGCCAGCCTGGCCTGGTCCGAACATGATACAGCTGCCAACTGAGTGGTGTCTGTATCATTGTTCAAAAACCTCTAGAAAATTACTATTGGGAACGGGAACCTTTTTCTCTGTTCCCAAGAGCTACAGGCTGCGGTGGCTGCAGAAAGCATAAAGTGTTAGGCTGCGGTGCCTGCAGAGGGTATGAGCTTAGGGTTAGGGCTAAAGGGAAAGGTTAGGGTTAGGCTGCAGGACATGGAGAGTTAGGATTAAGCTGTCTGGGATAGAGGGTTAGGGCTTAATAAGGAAAAGGTTAGGATTAGGTTGTGGGGTATGAAAGGTTTGGGTTAGGCTGCAGGGTATGGAGGGTAAGGGATTAATAAATGGAAGATTAGGGTTAGGCTGTGGGGTATGAAAGGATAGGGTTAGGCTGCTGTAAAGGTTAGGGTTAGGATGCTGGGCATGGAGAGTTAGGGTTAGGATGCTGAGCATGGAGGGCTTGGGTTAGGATGCTGGGCATGGAGGGGTAGGGATTAATACTCAGAAGGCTAGGGTTAGGTTGAGGGGAAACACTTACCACCACTGCAGGAGTCGCATCACCTCTGCTTTCTCAAATGGAGCCTGCCGGCAATTCAGCTGCTGTATAAAGGTCTTTCTAAAAATCCAGACCATCACAAACCTCACTCAAATAAAACATACAAGAGACCACTCTTGGTCCCATTGCTAAGCTACAGTAAAATAATGTATTCAATTATCTCCAGGATATAGCACTAATGGAACAACAGACTTTTCAATGTAATTTTGAAATAAAACGCATGAGTCTAAGTTTGCACTTTACATTAATTGATAGCTGATTTTTATTCATATACCCCATTGTATGTTTGATGCTATGACTACCCTTTCATGCAAATATCTTCCCTTTTCTTTGTTTGGAGAGTTCACAGCTACATTCTTTGTATCTCATCTCTTGGGGATCGCACATTATCGCTATTCCAACACACGTGCTAGATAACAAAAATCTTTCCCCAAACATATACTGTAGGCATGATAATATCTTTTACCGTAGAAGAGTCATGTATGTGTGCGGAGACTGAAGAGTGGACATTTCCCTTTAGATTAACCCATTGAATGAAATGAAATTGGTTCGGTGGAAGTGAAAAAAAAAAATCTCATCATTAAATTCTGAAAACTATTAAATGACACAAAAAGAAAAGAAAGAAAACGTTATTGAGACAGTACGTGTGTTAATGAACAGTATATTGTAACAGATGTAATAACTGCTTGTCCTCATTAATGTTTTGGCATTAGAGAATCTACTGCACAGCAAGAAAGGAATCTTTAATTGTTCATATCTACTGAATTGAATTGAAGTCATTTGTTGGCAGTTCTATATGAAGAATGGTTCATTACGCTAATACCTTGTTGGTTCATATTTTTGTCAATATGCATTTTATATCTGCTATTAAACTTATCTTCTTGTGCTTTCTACAGCCTCATTAGATCCTCTCAGCTAGCTAAATGACCGATATTATTATGTCTATGCACAGATACCAACCTCAACCAACCGCACTGGACAGGGGAACTTCCGAAATGCAAAGATTTACGCATTAATTACCAGAATCAACGAGAACCTCTTTATAGTTATTACTTTCAAGCTCATTGTTTTGGATTGTGTTTTGGTCGCTTTTGTGTCCTCACATATGTGCCGTTATCTGAATTCATTTCTCTTCAGATGTAAGTGAAATGACACTTCAGACAACAGGCCGTATTCAGAGATCCGTTTTTGAGTTCCGTGCGTATTTTTAGGATCGGATCAACTGCGTATGCTTAGTAACTTTGGGACTGATCGGCTGAAAAGTAAGTACGGCAACGCCCGATCAACGATCCGTAGCACCTGCGTAGTAACGATGGAGGGGGCGTACCCCAGCATTACTACGCCGAGGTTAGTGCAGGGAGGCAGGGAGAGGGAGGGTAATGAGGCTGGGAGGGCGGTGTTATCGTGCTAACGCCGCCGTCCCAGCATATTTACACTACGCCTACACACCGGCGTAAGGGAGTGTAAATACGATGGGGCAGAGGCGGCCCACGGCATAGGCTGTATAAGCGGCTGCCTATGGGGGAGTCCCACGATGTAATGCTGAGCGTTAGTATGCTTACTAAAGCACAGCGTATTGTCATGCACTCCCCCCGACACTCCCCCCTGTCCCAGCGTATTTACCCTCACTTACGCCGGCTGAAGGATACCCTAACTTCAGCCGTTGTAAGCGAGGGTAAATACGCTGGGACAGGAGCGTATTTAGTAAAACCCTACCATTACCCTACTTTCCCCCGCCTACCTACACTAACCTTTGCGTAATAATGACGAGGAACGCCCCCTCAGCCGTTACTACGCTGCTACTACGGATGTCCGATCCTCAATCGGGTGTTGCCATAGTTACGAAGGCCAACATCTGGCCGCCGCATGCGCAGATTGGCTTTTCAGACGATCTTATGCTTACGCCCGGCGTATTAAGCTTCGTATGTCTGGATCAGGCCCTATATGTACGTAGTTTATGAATATATGCACATAAGTGCCTAACAGACATATATGTGAATCGTACTTGGGGACATACGCACGGAAATCAGACGTATGGAAAAATTACCATAAAATTGGGTGGGGGCGGCATTTAAATGAACTCATGGAGGCGCGGTTAGAAAGAATCGCATGGGCGGAGCACTTATACGCACGTAAGTACACACGTATAGAACAGAGTGGTCTATGGACTCGTAAGTCACTGACATCATGTCCGGGAGAGGGGAGTGTTGGGGTAGTTGGTGGGTGTTTCCTTGGGTGCTCCGGTGCGTATAATTGCGTACTTTTAAAAAAACAGATCTCTGAATACGACCCAGCGTCTGAGTTGTGCTCACAAATCAGCGTGACTTGGTATAATAGCGTACAGTATAGGCGTTCTGGCGCATGCATGCAGACTTGGCGCCATTTTGCGCTTACACGAGTCATACGACAGGGTTGTCGACTCCCCCGTAATATTCGGTAGACTCTCGAAATTTGGGCAACTCTCCTGGTATCCTGGCAGAGCAGCAAATCTCCCGCATGCCCCATCGCCCTGCATGTCATTACAGCAATTTTTGGTGTTACTAGAGATTGGGCGGGACTTGGCGTAATTTTCATCATTAAGCCCGCCCATCCTCAGGAACACTGTGAATAGCAGTGATGATGGACAGGGGGTGGGGCTTCAGGATGTAAATTGCATTATTAATTCCGCCTCCATAGAGGTATCTGTTTCTCTTCTCCATGACCTCTCGGAAGGAAGAAATAGAAAGTAGGCAACCCTGACTTAATCCTGATTTAAGGTTGGTTGTGGTTTAGGAATTTGTTGGTGAGAGTGCAGTAGTGAGCTGTGTGTTCACTCGGAAGTATGGCTATTGTGGACTTGTAATAGCGGATCAGTGCACAACCATTGCTTGGGGATCCAGTAGCATTACAATCTGATTTTAGGACCTTGTCAAATATGTGGAATTTTAATGTGCTTTTATGTGAACGTGTTTTTAATATTGTGTAAAACCAGACGGTCAAGGCCAAGACATGCCGATAAGGTAGCTCAGTGGGAGCAGAGGGTACATGATAATATCATTATGCAATGCTAGCTTATCCTGCGCATATGTGGAATGTAGAAATGAGTTAAATAATACCAATTACCTTGCTTAAAACATGATTATAACCTAATAAGTTCAGGAGTTCCGGCTCTGTTGTTGTCGGGGTATAAAAGACTTTGTCACGAACTGTGAATCTTGAGTGGGATCTGCCCGGGTTTCCAGAGAAACAACAGATGTGAGGTGAATAAATGATGGGTTTAATGATAGACTTGCTTAAAACATGATTATAACCTAATAAGTTCGGGAGTTCCGGCTCTGTTGTTGTCGGGGTATAAAAGACGACACAAGTTCAGCTCCCTGGCTTTGTACAGGACTGACCAGACTGAGTGCAGGAGTGACCCAGGCTTTGTACATAACTGACTTGACTGTCTATTGAGATAGGGGCCCCTGCCCCAATGTCAATGATTATCAAGCAATAACTACCAGCTTAATCCAAGTATTATTTATGTATTTTGCTTAATTCTTTATTAAATAATATACCGGTAGTTGATTACTTATTGTCTTGTGTGGTGTCCTTTAACTTTGAATATTTACCGAACTTTAAGTTCCACTGGAAACAGTTGGGTAGAAGAACAAGGTTGCGGTCAGTCCTACAGCCACATAGTGGACTGGATCCTGACCTTCACTACTACTGTAAATAGAGATGTGAAGCTGGAATCCTGCTGTATCCTGAGTCTTATGTATGTACAAGCTTACAATAGCAAGTTAAACGGGAACGGTGCGGAAGCCTGGATAGTATGTAAGCCCTAGCACAGCCCTAACTGTACAATTAACATATCTGCTCCCTCCCACCTTGTCTATAGGCCAGGCCTAGTCCAGATCTGAATGCAAATGTGAAAGCAGAGCATGTGTCGTAGATGCATTTATAAAAATGGGGCGAGCCACAGGCAATACAAAAGCGCACACAGCAGTGCCTTTGGATGGCAGCCAATCACAGCACATAGTGTAAGCAGCAGCACACAGCAGCTAAGGTTAATGCAGTTATACCCAAATACATTGCACACGAGTAGTGTAGTACAGTGCAATGCTGACTGTCCCCTCCTCCTCCAGGCAGTTGTCTAAACCTGACTTGTGGTAGCACTTATCATGACGTAGGAAAGAAATGGAGCGAAGAAATGATTCTATGATGGAGGAACTAGCAAGTTGTGGGCCCATTTGCAAAAAACATGCTTTGGCCCTGATGATATCCCAGGTAACCTGGTGGGGAGCTGCTGCGGTGCGGTAAGGACGGTTGTGGGCCCTTGTATCAGCATGGGTCTCGGTGCCGCTGCACCTGTTGCAGCAATGGTAGTAACGCCCCTGATTCCATCATTGCTGAGAATGATTCATATAAAATGAGTTCACTTGCCATTAGTTTCCCTCCATTGTATGTATTAAGTACAATGGGTCAGATCCAGACCTAAGTGCTTGTTAGGTTTTAGAGTAATTACTATGTGTTATGGTAACACTACTGACCAGGGCGCAGAGTCTGTCCAGGAACCTGGTTTTTGCTAGAGCCCCTGATGGTGGGGATAGTCTGGGCTGCAGACTCCTAGAGGTCGCGGCCCCCGGTAGCAATGGGGCAGATCCAGAACAATGTTTCTGTGCGTATTTACGCCCGGCGGAGACGTAAAAACGCGATTAGGTATGTACTGAGCATGCGCGCGACAGATGATACGCTACATAATGTAACGTAACTCTGAGCGAATGTGCCTGTCACGTATCAGTTGCATAAATTCGTTCAAGGGGGCATGCCAATTTTATGTTAGCCATAAGTACGATTAAATTATGCAACGTAGGCGGGGGTTTGCATTTAAATTGTACAGTATGGGCGTTCTTAGCGGCATAACTATGCGCTGGCTATACGTACGTGTGCGGACGTGAGCGGTTATGTTGCCAGAGTTAAGGAAGGGTTTAGAAAGCATAAAGCGGCCAAAGTACGTACATGCAGGGGGAGTGTCTAGGGGAGTGTATAGTAGGTACGCTTGCGTAAATACGCTACGCTAGTAAACGGATTGCAAGCGGAGTTCTGGATCTACCCCAATGTGCTGATACTGGCTGGTGGTCAACAGTGGTGATCAACTACTGCGGATGAGGAGAGCAGGTAAGTATAAGCACAGGTAGGAGACAGATGGTAGCAGGGGCCAGATTGCTCTTAGAAAGGCAAACAAGACATCACCTAGAAAGACAAGGGCAATTACCTGGGCAGACACTCACAGATTCACACACAAAGGGTAATAACAAAGGTAAATCCAGGCAGGGTAAAAGGAGCAAGAAAACACTAGGACTGGAAAGGAATATATGGGGCACTCAGTAATCAAAGAAACAGCAGGCAAGAGAGAGAGAGTAAGAGAGAGAGAAACAAAGAGCAGGCACAGGCGGTAAACTGGAGCTATAACTGGCGCTTAGTGAGGGGCTGGCTGGGAAAATAAAGAGGCTGCTGTGCCCTGATTGGTACAACGGCTACAAACAGGAGAGCATGCTCTCCTCATGGCTAATTTGCATGCTGTCACGTGGGAGTGACGGCATGCCTGAGGAGAAGGACATCGGTGACGGAAGATGGCGCCGGCAAGTTGGGGACCTGGCTGTGAGTGATTTACAGACCGTTCTGCGGAGTGTAACACTATGCACTCCCCTAGGCACTCCCCTCGGTCATACGTACTTTGGCCGTTTTACTCTTTCCAAACCCTATCTTAACTTTTCAAAGCGTAAGTACTGTCAGCTGTAAAGGCTGCACATACTTACACGCCTAAGCACGCCCATACTATACAATATAATATTAATATAATAAATGAACACTGGAACATTACCCAAGAGAAGAATAAACTATTCAAAGATGGGATTAATGATTTATAATGAGCAGAGGAAGAAGAGAAATTAACGTTCAAACAAGAAAGTGATTTGTGTTAACAGACATAACAGTACAGACATAACACATAACTGACATAACAGTACAGACATAACACATAACAGACATGACACATAACAAACATAACAGTACAGACATAACACATAACAGACATAACAGTACAGACATAACACATAACTGACATAACACTACAGATATAACACATAACAGTACAGACATAACACATAACAGTACAGACATAACAGTACAGACATAACACATAATAGACATAACAGTACAGATATAACAGTACAGGCAGGATCTGATGCAGAGCTCCTGAGTCGAAATCTACTATGCGCATTCTATCGAGGCTCGGAATCTTGTGATTCTTAATAGAAAGACAAGTGGCGCATAGGCAGGAAGAGATATAAGAGACTTGCCCACATCGGTCAAACATAGGGTTAGATTATGGAAATAGTGTTGTTAGAGACAGAGTCGACTGTGGCCTGGGACACACTCATCGGTGACGTCATGTTGCCGGGGATCTGCAGACCATCTGGCTGGTCCCCTGAAATTATGATGGGCCCCCATCCCTCCTCCTCCAGGCAGTTGTCTAAACCTGACTTGTGGTAGCACTTATCATGACGTAGGAAAGAAATGGAGCGAAGAAATGATTCTATGATGGAGGAACTAGCAAGTTGTGGGTCCATTTGCAAAAAACATGCTTTGGCCCTGATGATATCCCAGGTAACCCAGTGGGGAGCTGCTGCGGTGCGGTAAGGACGGTTGTGGGCTCTTGTATCAGCATGGGCCTCAGTGCCGCTGCACCTGTTGCACCAATGGTAGTAACGCCCCTGATTCCTTCATTGCTGAGAATGATTCATATAAAATGAGTTCACTTGCCATTAGATTCCCTCCATTGTATGTATTAAGTACAATGCGTCAGATCCAGACCTAAGTGCTTGGTTTTAGAGTAATTACTATGTGTTATGGTAACACTATTGACCAGGGCGCAGAGTCTGTCCAGGAGCCTGGTTTTTGCTAGAGCCCCTGATGGTGGGGATAGTCTGGGCTGCAGACTCCTAGAGGTCACGGCCCCCGGTAGCAATGGGGCAGATCCAGAACAACGTTTCCGTTCGTATTTATGCCTGGCGGAGACGTAAAAACACGATTAGGTATGTACTGAGCATGAGCACGACAGATGATACGCTACGTAATGTAACGTAACTCTGAGCGTATGTGCCTGTCACGTATCAGTTGCATAAATTCATTCAAGGGGGCGTGCCAATTTTATGTTAGCCATAAGTACGATTAAATTATGCAACATAGGCGGGGTTTGCATTTAAATCGCACAGTATGGGCGTTCTTAGCGGCGTTACTACGTGCTGGCTATACGTCCGTGTGCGGATGTGAGCAGTTATGTTGCCAAAAGTTAAGGAAGGGTTTAGAAAGCGTAAAGCGGTTAAAGTACGTACATGCAGAGGGAGTTCCTAGGGGAGTGTATAGAAGGTATGCTTGCGTAAATACGCTACGCTAGTAAACGGATTGCAAGCGGAGTTCTGGATCTACCCCAATGTGCTGATACTGGCTGGTGGACAACAGTGGTGATCAACTACTGCGGATGAGGAGAGCAGGTAAGTATAAGCACAGGTAGGAGACAGATGGTAGCACACTACCCACGGAGGAGGAATGGCGGGAGCCAGATTGCTCTTAGAAAGGCAAACAATACATCACCTAGAAAGACAAGGGCAATTACATGGGCAGACACTTACAGATTCACACACAAAGGGTAATAACAAAGGTAAATCCAGGCAGGGTAAAAGAAGCAAGAAAACACTAGGACTGGAAAGGAATATATGGGGCACTCAGTAATCAAAGAAACAGCAGGCAAGAGAGAGAGAGTAAGAGAGAGAAAAACAAAGAGCAGACACAGGCGGTAAACTGGAGCTATAACCGGCGCTTACTGAGGGGCTGGCTGGGAATATAAAGAGGCTGCTGTACCTGATTGGTACAACGGCTACAAACAGGAGAGCATGCTCTCCTCATGGCTAATTTGCATGCTGTCACGTGGGAGTGACGGCATGCCTGAGGAGAAGGACATCGGTGACGGAAGATGGCGCCGGCAAGTTGGGGACCTGGCTGTGAGTGATTTACAGACCGTTCTGCGGAGTGTAACACTATGCACTCCCCTAGGCACTCCCCTCGGTCATACGTACTTTGGCCGTTTTATAGAAGGAAGTTTTTATGGAATTCTTTGGTGAGTTCTTCAGCATGCACATTCTAGCCAGAAACCCATTTCCTCTCTTCAGGCCCATAGCCCTTCCAATGTAAGAGATAGTGGAGCTGTCCTCTGACTAATTTGGAGTCCAAGATGGTTTTGATCTCGAATTCTTCCTAACCTTCCACCACTATAGGTGGTGGCTTGGGGATAGCTGAAGGCCAGAATTTTCTAGAATTTTTGACTGGTTTGAGAAGAGATGCATGAAGCTACAGGGTTGATCCTTTGAATGATAGAGAGTGGGCCAATGAAGCGAGGACCAAACTTTTTACAAGGTTGATGGATTCAAATGTTCTTAGTAGCCAGCCAGACTCTATCCCCTACTCTGAATCTGTATTCCTGTCTGTAATGATCTTCCCGTTGTTTAGTCCGAAAACATGTTTGATAAAGACAAAAATTTACTTTCTTCCAAATTTCTCTAAGTCTCCTGACCAGAGCTCGAGCCTCCAGACATGAGGTTTCTTCTGGTTGAGGGATTGAGTTAGACCTAGAATGATAACCCCAGACACAAAAGAACAGAGACACTTTAGTGGCAGAATGCGAAGCGTTGTTGTAGTCGAACTTCCATGATAAATTTTCGGACCAGTTATCCTGAAATTTGGAGGCATAACATCTGACAAATTGTTCCAGAATCTGGTTGACCCGTTCAGTTTGGCCGTTGGTCTGTGGGTGGTATCTGGAGGAGAGGCTAATATTAATTTGCAGCTGAGTACAGAACGCCCTCCAGAGACAGGCCACAAATTTAAGACCTCTGTCCAAGACTATATCTGTGGGTAGACCATGGAGTCTGATGATGTTTTGGATGAACAATTCTGACAAGGTTTTGGCCCCCGGAAGACCCTGGAGTGGTATGAAATGAGCCATCTTACTAAAACGGGCCACCACCACCCAAATAGTGGAATAACCTCTGGAGATAGGGAGATCAGTAATAAAGTCCATGGAGAGGTGTGTCCAGGGACGCCTGGGTATAGGTATTGGGTGGAGTGGACCCATTGGAGAAGTTCATGGAGTTTTACTGTAGGCACATACTGAACAAGCACCAATAAACTCTTCCACATCTTTAGACATGGTAGGCCACCATACAGTATGGGTGAGAAGTTCATGAGTCTTTTGGATCCCAGGATGTCCAGAAGATTTGTTTGAGTGGGTTTCAATAAGTACTGATCTTTGAAGTGTCTGGAACAAAAGAATGCGATCAGGAGGTTTTTGTGGGGGGACCTCCCCCTGTGCACATAGAATTTTAGAATGCAAATCCTGAGAGATTACAGCAATAATAATGGATTTGGGAATGATAGAAAGTGGAGGAGCAGGAGACGGATGTTCTGGCAGAAAAGAGAGAGAGAGAGCGCATCGGCTCTCTTGTTGAGTGATCCAGGGCGATAGGTAATGTTGAATCTGAACATTGTGAAAAAAGTGCCCATCTCGCTTGTCTAGGATTTAGTCTCTTGGCAGACTCAATAAAGGCCAAATTTTTATGCTCAGTTAACAGTGTCACCTCATGTTTGGCTCCCTCCAGCCAGTGTCTCCATTCCTCTAGAGCCAGTTTAATGGCAAACAGCTCACGGTTACCCACGTCATAATTTCATTCGGCACTTCAATTTTTTTTTGAAAGAAAGGCACATGGATGAAATCCTTGGTCGATAGGATCCTTTTGAGACAGCACTGTCCCTGCTCCTACATCAGAGACATCCATGTCAACCATGAATGGAATTTCCAGATTTGGATGTCGCAGGACTGGAGCTGAAGCAAATGCTTGTTTAAGGTTTTCGAATGCCTCTAATGCTTTTGATGGCCAATTGGTTGGGTCAGCTCCTTTATGAGTTAAGGACATAACAGGGGTCATTAGTAGAGAGAATTTGCAGACAAAACGACGATAACAGTTTGCGAATCCTTGGAATCTCTGTATGGCCTTGAGATTAGTCGGCTGAACCCTGTAATCGATGCAGGGTCTTAATGAACCATCCTAGACAGACAAGACGAACCTAGACAGACAAGGGCAATTACACGAGCAGACACTCACAGATTCGCACGCAAAGGGTAATAACAAAGGTAAATCCAGGCAGGGTAAAAGGAGCAAGAAAACACTAGGACTGGAAAGGAATATATGGGGCACTCAGTAATCAAAGAAACAGCAGGCAAGAGAGAGAGAGAGAGAGAGAGTAAGAGAGAGAGAAAAAAAGAGCAGACACAGGCAGTAAACTGGAGCTATAACCGGCGCTTAGTGAGAAGCTGGCTGGGATTATAAAGAGGCTGCTGTGCCCTGATTGGCCAGCAGCACTATGTATTGGCCGTTCCCTGGCAACGGCTGTAAACAGGAGAGCATGTGTCCGTCCTTCGGGCGGACGGGCTCTCCTCATGGCTAATTTTCATGCCGTCATGTGGGAGTAGTGGGACGGAAGATGACGCCGGCAAGTGGGGGACCTGGAAGTGAGTGATTTTACAGACCGTTCTGCAGAGTGTAACACTATGCACTCCCCTCGTCATACGTACTTTGGTCGTTTTACTCTTTCCAAACCCTATCTTAACTTTTCAAAGCGTAACTACTGTCAGCCGTAAAGGCTGCACATACTTACACGCCTAAGCACGCCCATACTGTATGATATAATATTAATATTAATATAATAAATGAACACTGGAACATTACCCAAGAGAAGAATAAACTATTCAAAGATGGGATTAATGATTTATAATGAGCAGAGGAAGAAGAGAAATTAACGTTCAAACAAGAAAGTGATTTGTGTTAACAGACATAACAGTACAGACATAACACATAACAGTACAGACATAACAGTACAGACATAACACATAACAGTACAGACATAACAGTACAGACATAACACATAACAGTACAGACATAACAGTACAGACATAACACATAACAGTACAGACATAACAGTACAGACATAACACATAACAGTACAGACATAACAGTACAGACATAACACATAACAGTACAGACATAACAGTACAGACATAACACATAACAGTACAGACATAACAGTACAGACATAACACATAACAGTACAGACATAACAGTACAGACATAACACATAACAGTACAGACATAACAGTACAGACATAACACATAACAGTACAGACATAACAGTACAGACATAACACATAACAGTACAGACATAACAGTACAGACATAACACATAACAGTACAGACATAACAGTACAGACATAACACATAACAGTACAGACATAACAGTACAGACATAACACATAACAGTACAGACATAACAGTACAGACATAACACATAACAGTACAGACATAACAGTACAGACATAACACATAACAGTACAGACATAACAGTACAGACATAACACATAACAGTACAGACATAACAGTACAGACATAACACATAACAGTACAGACATAACAGTACAGACATAACACATAACAGTACAGACATAACAGTACAGACATAACACATAACAGTACAGACATAACAGTACAGACATAACACATAATAGACATAACAGTACAGATATAACAGTACAGGCAGGATCTGATGCAGAGCTCCTGAGTCGAAATCTACTATGCGCATTCTATCGAGGCTCGGAATCTTGTGATTCTTAATAGAAAGACAAGTGGCGCATAGGCAGGAAGAGATATAAGAGACTTGCCCACATCGGTCAAACATAGGGTTAGATTATGGAAATAGTGTTGTTAGAGACAGAGTCGGGGGGGTGAAGGGGGGGGGGGGGGGGAGGGGAGGAAGAGAGATGTTTAATTTAAAAGGGACAGGGAGGGAGATGTGTAAATGTAATAGGGACAAGGGGGGACCATGTATTTAAAAGGGGTGCAGAGAGGGTACAAGAAGACAGGTATGTCATTGGGGGAGCGGAACCGTGAGGTAGTTGTGCAACAGAGAAAAAGAAATATGTAATGGGGGGTGGGGGAGATGTGTAATGGCGGCTGTCTTAATTTTCTCCACATACTTTCAATGTGATAAGAAAAGGTAAAGGCACGAAGAGAAGATATTCATTTTAGTAAAAACAACACTTTCTTTTAGCCAGCAAATGTTAGGGAACATGCTCACCCTGTTCCCTGTCACACAACACTGCTAAAGGGGGCGCTGTAGCGTTCACTTACTCCAGGTGCCATTAATCCATGCTAGACCTCTGAATATAGTCATACATATTATTAAGTTGAACTCTAAAGTCCATACATCTCTGCATAATGGTTATTGATCCTACAGAGATGAGGGCCAAGTCAGCCTGACTTCTTCTGCTATAAGTTACAGCCATTAATGCCTTGTGGCTCGAATTCTACTGTCTCAGCATTTATCCTCCTGTGTTAGAGAGTGTGAATATATACTTTTGTTACATTTGTTGTTGAGACAGATGTTAATGTATATCCTGCTAATTTGAGAAAAGCAATTGTGCGCAATATCTCGGAGTAACGTGTAGCAAATCACATCTGTCTACACTTGTTATAATCAGCAATGTCACAGGTAACAAACATTCAGAAGAGCCGAGGAGGCAATGCACACAGCTGATCCCCCGTCATATATCTAATAGCAAATTAAGGAGGATAATTTGGCATGGTAATAATACAAGTTCATTTATGTGTTATATAGAGAACATTAGATAGATAGATAGATAGATAGATAGATAGATAGATAGAAACACACACACACACTAACATATATGGGCATGGTGAACAGCAGCAGACACCAATGAAGGAGTAGCACCATGACATCAGATAATCCCTGATTGGTTAATATTCAGGCAACATGAGGAAAGCTTCTGTGCAGAGCAATGAACCAGAGATTCATCAGCTGTTCCTGACTGCCGGCTTTAATTACAGGGGGATGAGCACTATGGGCCTGATTCAGAGATACGATTTCCACGGCACTTAGGAGCGTATATTTAGGATCTTAGAAAATTTGCAAAACTGCGCATGCGTAGTAATAGTGCAACGCCATGTACGTAGCGTTTAGGAGCGTAAATTTGCTAAGAGCGTAAGTTTGAATCGATCGCAAGCACTTAAGATCTTAAGTGCTGCGAATCTTTAAGATCTTAAGGATTTGCATGGAAATGGGCGGGGGGAGGCAGGGAAATGAGGGAAAGTGGGCGCGGGCTGACACTTAGGATCTTAAATGAACGCTACCACGTCACTTAAGATCCCAAATGACAGCGTAGAGTTAGGGCTAGTCAATGGTGGTCTAAGTTTAAGATCCACCGCTGTTTGCAAGGGGAGTGACTCTTTATGCAGTGGGCTGGAACCTGCTAGGATCTTAACCTTAGATGCGTATATTTGCGATCTTTTCGCAATCGTATCTCTGAATCAGCCCCTATGCTCCCATCCCTCGCCTTGTGCCCTGGGTGTTGTCACTGTTCGCACCGCCCTAGTTATGGCCCTGTAAATAACTATTTATAACATGCATGTATTTGATTCGTTGTATGCACAGGCTGACTCTCAAGGAATGTCTGCGATACTCCCTTAATCTGGGCAGTGCTCCCGGGAGAACAGGCAAATCTCCCTAATTTGTGCTTGATGCCTCAAGTCCTGTTCCGCTGCCTATCAATGCTGTCATCTGTAACTAGGGGAGTAGCAAGGGTGGAGCTTGTGCTCCAGGAGCTGGCAGACAAAAGAAAGGGGGATAATATTAGGGGTCAGGAATGGCACACCATATAATGTACAAATACGGAATATCATGGGTCTATAAATGACACATATTTTAATATCTTCATATCTTCATTTTCTCCACAGACTTTCAGTTCAGTAAGAATCAACATGAGGCACAAAGAGAAGACAACAATCAATAACCATTTAAGTAAAAACAACACTTCCTTTAACCCAGCAAATGTTGGGGACCCCACTCACCCCACTCCCTGTCACACTACACTACAGGAGGATGAGGTTGGGGGCGCAGTAGCTTTCACTTGCTCCAGGTACCAGTAATTCATGCTACATTTCTGTCTGTAGCATTACTTACACTTCATTCTACCTTAGTTAAGCGCTGATAACAGTAATAGTTACCTGAAGAAAGCTGAGTAGTTAATGTCCAGAATTTCCAAATCTGAAGGTTTAAATTCTTATAGAACTACCATCATATAACATTAATTCACTAGGGCCTACATTAATGAGCAATATTGTACATATGATAAGAATGTTAAAGAAATATTTAGTATTCCACACACCAGGGGATCATTAAAATGCCCAAGAACATTCTCTTTGTAGAAACTTTTATTCTTTTTGCCAGCTTTATCGCATGGAGGCATTAAATTAATTACCGTGGTTCTAAGATCATTCTGCCAATGTACATTTTTGGGAAAATGTTCCACAAGAGGGCTGTTGTATAGTCATTTTCAGTCCTTTATTAGCACAGTAATCATCTCATGCTGATTTCTTCCAACATTACTTTTTTGCTGTCGTTTCCATGTTTGCACTGTACATATTTAGAAAACAGGTATACACGGGCCGCCTTTGGCCATATTGGTGCAGGACAGTGTGGTGAGCCAATCAGGGCTCACCGCATCACCCCTCCCATCCACTCCTGCGGCAGGGTTTACAAACCCCCGCAAAGGCTGGGAGAAGCAGGAAGTGGCCGGAAGATAGGTCTAAGAAGAGGTGCGCGCTGGATTCCCTGGAGAGGCCAGAAGCGGCTGAAAGAAGAAGATAACCAGCCTGTGGAAAATAGCCAGAAGCGGCTGAAAAGAAGATTGAAAAGCTGGGCACAGTGGAAACGCCGCCGCAAGAAGACTGTAAAGGAGGCAGTGTAGTGCCTTTGTGCAAATTGCCTCCTATCCTAAAACTTGGACACTGATTAGACCCCACTGGACCACCAGGGAAAAGGCCACTTAACTCCCCCTGGGCAACGAGCAAGCCCTATGCCAGCATTGGGCCCTTTCCCCTGATGCAGCAAGCAGCCCCCCCACCACTGCTGCCAATGTTATCCACCAATACAGGCTTGGACTGAGGCTCCCACCACACCACTGAATCACCAGGGCACTGAGGTGGGTGGCCTGCTCCTGGAAGAGGGCACTAGGTCCTATAGTGTAGTAGGGCACAGGCCCGATGAGTTAGAGGGGAACTAGACCCCTGTAGAACAGGGAATTAGGCCCTATAGATAGTTGCATGGTTACAGGTTACAAGACCCTGGGTTAGGTACAGGCGTTAGGCCTATTTTGATTAGTATTGGGTGCTAGACCTTGAGTTGGTTAGAGAGCGCTAGCCCCCTGGTTAGGTTCAGACGTCCGGCCTGTCTGTTAAGTTGGACACTAGGTCCATGGAGGCTCTGTGCTGTTTAGCGAGTGCTAGGCCCTGTACTTGGTCTGAAGGGTGGTAGACCCTTAATTAGAAGGGTGCTAGGCCCTGGGATAGGTAGGAGCTAGGCTCCTGGAAGATGGGAGATAGGCTGTAGTTAGGCCACAGTGGCACAAAGCCCTGGCACGTGAGTAGGTGGGCACTAGTCCCTGATTAGGCCCTAGTGATAGGAGGCATCCACAGGTGGAGAAAACGAAAAAGAACCTCCCACAGGTAAGGTTGGTACCTTACCTGGTACCACAAGTACGTTTGGCGAGAGGTCCATTAATCAAGGTGACAAGCTTCTGTGGTGAGTATATCTCCCTGTTTGTTTGTGTGCCCCCATCTTCCACGGGTGCGGACAGAACCTGTAGGCATGGGTAAGGTTCAGTTTGCTCGCCAGTGGTTGGCGAAAAGAGGGTGTCTGAGGCTTTGGCCAGTGATGACCATTTCCTCACCCGTGGCCTAACGTCCCCATTCTCTTCCACAGGTTTTCTCTAGGTGCCGACAGGATATTAACTTTTTTTGCCCCTTTCAGATAAGAAAGAAGTCCATGGGCTGGATCCAGACCTTGTTAAGTGCATTAACTTAGTTACACCTGGGCTAAACCATGTTGATTTCAGGGGGAGCCAAGTTAATTGTATTCTTTGCATGCAGGGATATATCTTTGAATTGCTTACTGCACACAGATACTGACCAGCTTTACTATCACACTGTTATTTAGACTTGGGATAGGAAACATCACCTCTCAACTCTAAGGGCTAGATTTACTAAAGTCGTGTTTAAATTGCTACTCTAAATCGCTCCGCATCGCCGTAGTTATTTAGCGATTTGATGATGTCATATCGCTAAATTTACTAACAGAGCGCCGGGCAACATCTGCCCGGTGCATGCGCATTAGAGCTACGGCCGCCATACTAGCGACGGCGGACGTAGCTCTGGATCAGGCCCCATGTCCGGAACTGAGAGGGAACGGCACAGTGTTCTTCAGGATCTGGTAGAAACCTCTGGGGTAGGGCCTGGGTCGATCTTGTTCTAGGTCGCTGGATACCACTGGTTACATATTTGTGTGTGTTGGTGTTTTTGGGATTGTGACTGTGGCATCAATCATCGGTCCCTTATACACTCTTTATTAAACTGCAGGTTTGGAAAAGTGAAGCTGTTGCCTATAGCAGCCAATCAGAAGGGAAGCTGAATATATATAAAGGGGCACAAAGGGAGGCTAAATATATATAAAGGGGGCACAAAGGGAGGCTGAATATGTATAAGGGGCACAAAAGGAGGTTAATCATTTAAGGGGGCACAAAAGGAGGCTAATGCATTTAAGGGGGCACAAAAGGAGGCTGAACATATATAGGGGGGCACAAAAGGAGACTGACACATATAAGGGGCACAAGTAGAGGCTGGGTACACAGCAATTGACAGAAGTGGACAACTAGGCATATACAAGGGGATAAGGGGATGTAAGTAAAAGGCGAATGCATACCTTTTTAACAAAATTAATTGATTAATTAATAATAAAAAAAATTTGGGGGGGCACCAGAACTTTTTGCTGCCGTTGGGCTCTGCTACCAGTAGGTCTGGATACGGCACTGTGCAGTTTAATAGATTTCCTTTCCTTAAGAATATGGCTGCAATTGAATATGTTTTACATTCATTTTTTTGAACCAAGTAATATGGCAAATTCTAATAGTTGTGTGTGAATCGTTCCTTTGTAAAGGCATCATTTATCACCCGACTGATTGTGAAATAACAAACATATTTTTCATGCTTGCGCATGTGATAAACATACTGGGAAGAAATGTTTCCTGTGCAAAATGACAGTCATATTAACTGCAATGTTAATGCTAAAAGCTGTGAAGCTATTGCACACTTCACAAAGTGGTAGAAGTTTTACACATAAAAAA